>CAXHKU010000896.1:0-225082 GCA_964017125.1 Flabesymbios commensalis | reverse complement strand
ATACAATAACTGAATCTAAAATTTCTGATATGTAATACGTATTAATTGTTCACCGTTGTTGCTATGGTTACGGAATCACTAATAAAACAAGTAAAATTACTCAATTGTTGGGCTACCCTTTACCCAAGGGCCAGGCTGGTTTAACAGACACGATCTGTCGTAAAAGGTTTGATTCTGAAAATCATATCTATATGTGCCCAGGATCACAACCTAGAGGGACTCACGCGTCAACAAGCAACTGAAAATGAGTGAGAAACAAAAAAAAACAAAATGGGTGAAGTAGTAAGAAGGAAAATTTCGTCACAATAATGATTTATTTTCCAAGGCTCCTAAAAAACTTGAGCAGCTTGTTTACGATGAAATTTGTGTTTGAAATGCAATGAATTAACTGGATTGAAAATGTCCGCTATCTTGGATTTGATAATCCGTAGAGGATCTTGAAACATAAAACGTATTGTTATTGAGTTTGTCCTCATTGATTTTGTCGAAAAGGTGTGTTACATGGAAGAGAACAACAACAAATGGTCTTACTTCTAAAATACTTAACAAAATTTCTCTAAATTTTCAGGGTAGTCACGACATGAATGGAAAATTGTGTGTGTAAAATTTCATGAAAATTGGTTGAGAATTGACTGAGAAATCCGCGAAATTCATTAATCCTGGTTGATGAATTTAATGTGAATCTGACTATAGTGTACGCTATGCATAATACATTTTATATGTCACATTCTGGTCATTATATTACTCACATAAATACTATCACTTACATAACTGTCATGTTTATAAAATAGCCTTGTATTGTTTATAAACAAACGTATCAATATGAACATTCAGGTCACTTAGCATTGCCTTAACATTAACCATTACCCCTGATTTCCCTCCACTATTGTTATCTGGTATTTAAATTATTTAAGTCTGAGAATTGTCCCAGGTCATAAGCTCAATCTGAGCCCAATGCTATTCAAAAACATAATAATTAACTCTTTAACCCTTACGACGCTAAATTAATTCTGTATAAACCATGGATACCTAAGGGTTATTTCAATTTGAAATCATAATAAAAGTCTTACTTAGCCCTTTCTGCTTCATTTGAATATCTATGTTATGGGTCTACGGCAAAATAACAATGTTTTAATTCTTTCAGTGCGGGGATCGTCTTAGCCCTGAATACAGAGCTGTATATCGGTCGAAATAGACTTATATTCAAGTCTAGGGTAGTCTTTATACGTCAGACTCTGACGTCTGTAGACTCAGACGTATAAAGTCGATCCCCACGCTGAAAGTGCTATATTACCCAATTGAATATTTCTTCTTCTTAAGCTGGTATTACTGGCGCAGTTGCCAACTTCAAATGAATAAAAACACTTCTATGTTTACAATCGAGACCTTCCATAGTTGTAATAACAAGTACTGTATTGTCGGGTGTGATGAAAAAAAATAAATTTCCAATGTGCTCTTTTGTCTGGTTCTTGCCAAGAATGTATCGATAAACAGATTATCCTAACTCTTTCAATACGGGGGCCGATTTGTTGAACTCAGCATTGTTCGTCCTGGTATCAATTGAGAGATTTGCATTATTTATAATGATCATCAAGCCACGTACATGATTACATGATTACATTATCATGATTATACATCAATGAATAATAATATCACTGTAACATATTACGATTGGATTTCTGAACTTCAATAGTAGCCAAAGGGAACCGAAAATGTTGCGTGCACAATATTTCGGACGTGTTCCAACAATAATTATTATAATAATCATGATAATTGTTTTTTTAAAATGCACTGTTTTTATATGTGCGCAATCTTAGTGCATACACCCGTACATGCCCATGAATGCAATATCATCAATGAAAATCCCGAAATTATGTTTTGCACGAACTCTCAAGTAGACAAACAACTATTTCCGCGAAATACATTCGATGCAGAAATATTATATTCTACAGTTATAAAACACATTTTTTTAATTTATTTTATCAGGTCTCGTTAAAGCTAAGAAATATGACTGGGAGGATTTCAACATGGCCCTTGTTGGCTCAGACACGGATAGAAGTGTGAAAAGTAAGTGGTTATTATGACGTTGGATAAGTTATATTTTATGGGTGTATATTTTGGTTTTAAACCTTTGAACGATACTTGATAGAATTCAAATTATTATACACTTGAAGTTGTCTTCAAGTTGGTAGAAAACGCTTATCTGTGTAATTTGAATCAAACTATATTCAAATCCGGCAAATTTAGTGCTCAGGTTCTGACGTACTACCCTTTGTCTGCAGATCACGACTATGGTCGTTTTTAATCCGTTTTATTTAGTCGACCAAATCACTGTTATTGAAAATGAAATGTGTGGCAAAGCATGAAGATTTGTGCTCAAAATAAACAAATATGAGTTTGTGGATCGCGGTAGCGAGACACAAACTCATATTTGTTTATTTTGCAAAGGCCATTTTCTATAAAAATCCTAACAGGGGTAAAAATTCGCAAAATTATATTTAATATTTCAAAAGTTACCCCTTTGCCATCTAATAACATTCTAGAATCAGTTTAATTGGGTTATATTTACTACATGTCAAATGGTCTAACTTTTGAATTGACAGATAAATCGCCGAAAATCATGCGATCCTGTGTATGTAGCTATGTTCTCGAATAACACGGCTTATCTCATACCCTGATAGGCATTTCAGAATTGAAATTTAGGTTATTACCTATTTGTGCATATTTTTATACATTACTAATTATTTTTCTTGGTACTTCCATTCAAATTACTTTGGAAAAACATTGGTGAACAATTTTGATTTTTGACTACTAATTGTTCAGTGTTCATATATCGTCCAACATGAGACCGACTGCCCTGGTGTTTTTGTGGAATTTTGAAACTTCATCAATAGAGTGCAGACTATCCCCTTATATCTAATTTAATTCTAATAACTTTCGTATACTTTTAATATCCATCTCTATAATCCATCAGTTCTGTTAAATTGTATCCACTAGTTGCCATAACCTTATATGCCTTTTCTATTTGTACATACTGATATTTTCTTTAGTACAGTCCTCGCGTGATGTTTCTGATGACTGTTATTAAACTTTTTTAACAAATTGACTTTAACGTTTGGGGGTCTGACCTACTTCGTTAGTGTCGGCTTTTTACAAGTCTGTAGTCTGGCCTTTGCTGCTGAATCCAGTACCTTATACACTGGAAACATGTGTTTTCAATATAATACTATGCAAATACAGTACACTAGTAAGGGGGTTATTATCACTGGTCCATCATTTATCGCGGACACTGATGGTCGTGACAGCGCATCGGCGACGAAATTTGTCTCGCCTTTTACATATCTAATATCGGTTGTGAATTCAGCGATGAAAGCTAAATGTCGTGTTTGTCGTAGGAACGCGCGTTCAGTGACGGATGACATTACAAACGTCAACGGTTTATGATCAGTATTAACGAAAAAATTTCTTCCTTCTAAATTATGTCTAAAATGTTTAATTGTGGCATATACCGCCAAAAGCTCACGGTCGAACGCGCTGTAACGTGTCTCTGCTGGGTTCAGCTTCTTGCTGAAAAACGAAAGTGGCTGCCACATACCATTCAAATACTGCTGCAACACGCCACCGACGGCGACATCACTAGCGTCACACGTGATGTTTATCTGAGCCATAGGGTCTGGGTGTACCAGAAGAGTAGCGTTTGCCAATATTTGTTTTGACTCAGAAAATGCTGACTCTGCATTTTGATCCCACTTCAAGTCGAAATTTGACTTCGGTGACAGTCTTGTATGGCCTTCGTTGGCAGCTGTCAGTAAATTATTTAGTGGTGTCAACTTCGCAGCGCATTGCGGTATGAAACGATGTTTATAATTTACCATTCCCAAATATCTACGCAGTGCTCGTTGCCTTTAGGGCTTTACGAAATTTACGATCGCGTCAACGGCGCTGGGTAACGGCGAAATTCCTTTGGCACAAACGTGATGGCCTAAAAAACTTAATTCAGTTGTACCGAACTGACACTTCTCAGGACCAATTATTATTCCGTATTCGGCTAGTCGGGCAAAAAGAATTCGTAGATGTTATTTATGCGTTTTATGATCTGGGCTGGTTACCAGTAGGTCATCCAAATATACAAAAACAAAATCATTCCGCGTGTAACGTGGTCTATAAAACGCTGAAACGTTTGATCGGAATTTCGTAGACCAAACGGTGTTCTAGTAAAATTAAATAAACCAAAAGGTGTAGTAACGGCAGTCTTATGTACATCAGACGATTCCACCGGAATTTGGTAATAAGCTCTGACCAAATCGATCTTTGAAAAAATCTTCGAGCCGGCTAAACGCTGCGTGAAATCTTGGATATGTGGAATCAGATAACGGTCGGGTACAATCTGGGCGTTTAAGCTGCGGTAGTCCCGACATGGTATCCAATCGCCATTTTTCTTTGGTACCATGTGAAGCGCTGAGGACCACTCACTGTCGCTAGGTTCAATGATCCCTAATTTTATCATTTCATCGAACTCACGTTTTGCGGTAACAAGCTTCTCGGGTGCCAATCGCCGAGGGCGCGCAAACACTGGGTGTCCTTTGGTGACTATTTTGTGCGTTATACCGTGTTTAACGGTCTCACCCTTTGTCGTAGGGCGAGTCAGCTCCGGGAACTGACCGAGAAGTTTAGTATACTCGTTCTGAACAGTGTCTACTCTGTTCAACGACAGTGGTGTACTCGATGACAGTGAAGCGGCAATAGCTAGACCTGTTCTCATGTCCCGAAGACATCGGCTTCTCAAATCTACTAGTAAATTATAGTGAATTAAAAAATCAGCTACTATAAATGTCCACGGATATTCGCGCTTTAAGCCGACATCGACGACGCGTTTACAGTTGCCGTATGTATTTATAGTAGTGTTATTCGCTGCCACCAGGGGAAGACAGTCTGCGTCCGAAATCCTGTTAGCGCAAGATTTCGGCAAAACGCTGACAGCTGCGCCTGTGTCAATCAAGTACTTACAGTTATTTCTTTTGTCTGCGACATACAATAACTTAGAGTGAAATAACTTGGGAGAATTAGCTTCCGCGAAGTCATGCCGCGTCTCAGTTATACCGCCAGATGCAAGAGTCGCAACCTTGCTCTGGCTTAGCAGTTTGAAGAAAATGCGCAGGGGCTCCTGCACGTGCGTGCCTTACCACCGAAAGTCTGGTGAAAATAGCAGACAGGTGCATTAGCTGTATCTAGTGCTTTAGTGGCGTTATTTCGCTGTACATTCGGCGGCGGAACAAAAGGGCGAGCGTTTTGCTGTACATTGTTGTAATTACCAGGTTTGTTAGGAACAAACTCAGTGGCCTGTACATTGGGAATAAATGTAGGCCTAGGAGTATAGTGGTTATTTACACGTCCACGTCCTTGATTTCTCTTCTTCTCGGCTGCAGTCGCGGTTTCTAACTTTTTGAGTCTCTTTGACAAGTCCTCAAGCAAACCAACTAACTTAGTGGTTTCGTCTACTTTTATCTCCGCAACCCCCGGCTTACTCTCTTCTACGTCTGCTTCAGAGGCAAGTGCCCGATCAGCTAACATGGCCAAACTTTCTAGTGTGGCACTGTCTGGTTGTGTTGCCAAATGAGCGCGGATTGAAGCGGGCATCTGCCGGATGAACGCCTGGCGTATGACTGCCTTCCCAACAACTGCTTTCGTTCCAAAGCCTGCTGTCTTTTGTAGACGCCGTAGGAAGTGTGAGGGAATGTCTGTACCCATCCATTCTCCTGAAATTACTTTATTAACCCGTTCGGGTGTTGTCAAACCACGTCGCTCGATCAAAATGGCTTTCAGGCTTTCATATTTATGCGATCTGAAAGGCTGAAGTGGATCGTCCCTCACGTCTGATGCGACCTCGCTCGAAAGTGCTGCGCAGGTTAAACTATATCTCTCGTCATCGTCGTGGATCTGATGAAGATCGAACTGACTTTCAATCTGGTTAAACCAAAGTTCAACGTCCGTAGCATAAAACGTAGCTATTTTAAACTTAGGCAAGTTGGTTGAACGTCTCGGAGGCTGCCTTCTTCGTGGTGAAGGGCTCTTGGATGAATCGCTCCTAGAGTGATGTCTCGTTCGTCTATTTCGAGCAATTCGAGCGAAATATTCTTTAAGTCGTTGATACTCTTCATCTGCATCTCGGAGTCGAACTTCATTTTCCTCGCTGTCCTGATAATAGTTATCTTTGCGTCGAGCACCCTCACCTTCTAGGGGCGTAGACATGAAGCCTTCACTATCGACATTATTAAATGTTTTTTGAAATTATTTAACTAGTTGAGGGTTTGAGATAGCGGGCCTATTGGCTCTATGCCTATCTCAAACATGTTTAAAATGATATGTCGTATTAACACATACCAACTATTTTTGACGTGCCGTGCGCGGGTTGGTTGTACGTTGCCGTCTAGACCAGATGAAAAAATGTCTGTATATGTTGAATCTTAGAAATGTAGACTGTGGAAAGCGTTCATGCTATGTCGCATGTTGCGAGAAACAGGGGTTGCTGAGATATTTTAATATTCGTCACTGAGATTGCACATAATTTCTTTGCACTTGTTCACACACATATATATTTATTTAGTGAAAACTGTAGGTCGAAATTGTACATAAAATGCCAGATATAATTACGACATGCTATGCTAAGCTATGGTAATAGTATATTGTAAATCGACCTGGGTGAATTTTTTTTTTTCACACAAGTCGAAAAACACATGCAAATATTGGCAATGTTTCGCGATAGCACAACTGTCAAATCGAATATTTCTGTATTTATATAAGTTTCTAATCTTCAGAAATCGACTATCATGAGAAAATTTCGTTCTCAAACTGATAGGCTAAATGTGACTGCGATAAAAACAGCTACATTTATTTTAGAAAAATATTTTAAAACGTGACTGACAGTAGTCTATGCGGATTGATGATATAGTATATCATTTCGCTGAAAAATGATTTCTGCGATGAACATTCCACTTTTTTTTATATATGGCACGTTTATCACCGAGTCATTCTTAATAACGTCCGAATCAATTGCTCGCTTCGTTTCGTTCACTGACGTATATATCGACTGTCGTCGTAGCGGTTGCGTTTATTTCGTCTGTGGTGGGTGTGTGTATGGTGTATTATCGGGTACTGCTAACAAGTGTGGCCGGCAGCTTGTTGCTGCGTGCCTGTGTCAGCATGCGTGTAACGGTGTGTACATATAAAACTGAACAGCAGCCGCGTCTCTCCTCACAATAGCATATTCATGAACTACTCCGTGCCCAAATAAGGCGCTAAAAGTGGCTAGAGCAACGTCAAACACCAGGGGGCGTTTCGACGTGAAAAAATTATACTATGACTTGATTAAAATCTCGCACAACCAGTGCTATAATTTCCTTTCCGAAACTGCTTATTTATATTTCTTCTTTTTCAACAGTTTTGAAAAAGAAATTTTATAAATATTCAAAAAAATTATTTGAGACTAGGCCGTGTATGATTTTGAACACGTGAATAGTCTGTTCCACCAAATCAAAATGGCGGCCTAATTTATGCTAATGTGATGAGGCCACACAGGTCCACTATCCAAATGCATGCCAGTTATGGCAAGACACGTGTTTGCTCACGGCGGGCGATCAGCTAATCAAGGGGAACCAGCATCCAATATGGCGCTCACTTACCAAATACATTTAAAACAATCAGCATTCTCTGAAATAACATATTGTAATAATAATAAAATATTGACCTACGGTCCTGGGAATATATTTAACAGACCAAATAGGACCGTTTATTGACATTCATTAGGGGAACAGTTTTATTTGGCCCTAATCCTAATAAAGGTTACCCGAGTCGAAGCGATATTTTATAATTTTTTGTCGATTTTTACTAAAAAATCGATAAATGACGAGGTTTCGTCTATGGACTTTAAAATCGAGTCACCCAATTATGGCAATCAATGATAAAAACGGAGTTTTCGAAAACACCCACTTCCTACCCGCCTACAGTGGCATTAATAGAATGAAAGCATTTTAAAAACTCTTACTATAAAAATGTGATAGACTAAGTCTATGAGAAAAATTTTCAGGGTTCTTCTACAGAAACCGACATGGTCGCAATCTTGAAAAAGCGCCAAACACGTGGGATTTCGTCCAAAAATAAGAAAATTACGCCGTTTTTGACGTAAAAAACGTACTTCGCCTCTGATAACTCTTTCTATCTAGTTTAAAACTGGCATATTAAAATGACCTACAGCTTTCACGTACCTTGGTGAAAAAAATGCTATTGATTTTTTTTTTAAAATCCCCCAATATTTAAATAAAACTATCCTTGAAAACAGCAGTTTTCAATTTGCGTCTTGGTGAAAATACTGTTGCGTTCTCTATCAGTCATCAGGGGTCACCAGTATGGGAATATTAGGTTGTCCCTCGCGCCGGAGGTACCAGTATGTGATCGTTAGGGTCTCCAGTATGGGCTTGTAAGGGTGAACGAGAGAAACTGCCTAACATTCTCCATCATATCGTAAACTTCGTCTCCCCGTCGGATTAACGGCTCTGAGTAATTCACAAAACTCATCTTCCGCTTATCATGCTTATTTGTCTAGACATTTGATAACAGCAACGTACAGCCCCGCGCACGACACGTCTAACTTGAATCAGAGCGAGCGACCAGCGGCACGTACTCAGTCGCTGAGCGTTATATCTGAAGTGCGGGAAAAGTACCAAGGCCGCATGGGATTCGGCCCTCTGCGCCCGGCAGCAAAGTACCAAAACGAGGCAGTCGTCCGCAGACTCACCCGTCCTGGAGGATGGGGACAACTGCCACATTAAACTAGCGAAGTATAGTTAAACTATATAGGCAGCATCGAGCCTTCGGACTATCGAACCTTTGGACCATCGAACCTTCGGACCACTGAACCAATAGAATCCTTTGGCTAGCACAGACTACATCAAATAAAATCAACGCTGAATAATTTATTGTCAATTTGTTTAAACTCGAAACCAATGAGAGAACCGGGGACAGCGTCGAAGACGCTGGGCCAGCATTGAAACAGCATTTGGTCAATGCCTCGTGCTTGCCTAGCGACTGCTGTCCATAACAGTATAGGCTACTTGTACATTAATGTGGTAGCTCATTGCAGGGCATGCGTCGCAGACAATGGCCCAACATTGTTCTAGTATGGTGATCTAATAAGCTAAGCGCAGACAGCACGAATCCTTCAACCACTGATCTGAACCGGCATCAGTTGAATCATTTCCTTGTTGCATAATTTGACTGACTATCCATTTTTAGACTTCCGTTGACCTGTCGCATGCTGACACCAATTGAATATGAGCGTTCGGCCTATTCTGTTTTAACGCTGTGCAACAGTCAGCAACAATAGCGCAACATTGATCCACAACGTGCATGTACATTAGATCAACCCGTAGACAGTGTGGTGCTCGCTGCGAAATGCTGCAAATTCCCTACATGTACGAGGCGTTAAACCAATATTGGGTTATTGTTGGACCAGCCTAGCAGACGGTCAGCCGACATTGACCTGGTATTGATTAAAACCATAGCTTGGTGGCCAGTTTAGCACCACTCGCTTCCACCCCCATCACCTCTCTTATGATCGCAGCAGTATGCCCTATGCATTATTATAAAAAATATATAATAATACAAACAAACAAAAACATGTTAAAAAATAAGTCGAGGGCCGTATGTTGTGGAAGAGGGGGTTCTAAAGATACCCTGTGTAATCTTATAAGTTACTTTTTAATTGATTGACCGATATTTATTTGTTGACAAATTACGCCATTGTGTAATCATACACATGTATAAATTACAACTAAGGCCCTATCTTTTATTACAATCCAATTCTCCAAACAGCATACTGTAGGTCTGGTAATTTTCGTGTGTTTAGATTTTTGCGAATTTGTGATTTTGGAACTTTTTGCGAAGTCTAGAATTTGCGAATTATCGATTTCTTTGATACGTAGCGCTATCATAATAATAATTTTCGCGGAAATATAACCAGACCTACAGTATATTTAATTGATTGGTTCTATTATGTAGCTACTTATTTCATTTTGTGATATTGAAAGAAAACATGTAGGCTGACACGTGAAAGAAATGTAAAAAAACAAAGTTAATAAAAAGGTAAAATACATTTTATCAATCAATTGAGACACAAATAAATGATTTGAAAATTTAGAGGGAAGTCCAGACAAAATATTGTTTTCTTAATGCTATATGGTCCCATTGCACTGACAATGAAAAAGAGGAAGACGTGTTCTGGTAGCGATCAGTGCCGATATCGAACGTGTGTGATCTTATGAGAAAACACACAGGCGACGTATTGAAGGCCCATTCAACAAGAGGCGTGAAACCAATATTGCTTCAATGTTGGGCCAGCGTCATTGGTAGTCGACCATCATTACAACAACATTTGTCTTAATGCTGAGAGGGTTCAGACCATGAAAAAAGCACAATGAATGTGTGTAATGTTATAAATTATTCATTATAGTCAATTATCTTGTTTAAGTGAACAATGACTGCAGAGCTTATTTTTGCGCCCTGATCAATTTAGCAAAATGACGCTATTATCATGATTATGTAATCTTATAAACTACTTTTTTATTCGATTGGCTGGGCTTTATTGTTCAACTGGACGATAAATCTTCAGCTTATTTTTTTTCTTCAATTTATTCTGTGAAACTGAATTGCCTTGACCTGATTGTTTTGGCTCAGCAATATAATACAATGAAGTATGGGAGAGGGATACGCAAATAACATTATTTCACCGAGTATAGCCACACAAAATAGTTTCCATGGACGTCACTGCGGTTCACAGAACTGTCAAATTACGTCATTGTGTAATCATATAGATTACATGTCTACGTAATAACCAAGGCGCTTGAATTGAAAAGTAAATTATCCAAACTGAATTATATATTTCTTTGCCTGGTTCTATTGCTGATTACGCTATCGTGTAATATCAATGTTCTTTCCATTAAGTTAATAAAATTTAAATGCCCATTGGCCACCCTCAAAGTCAAGGCATATATGACTGCCAAAAATATGAAGTTGATCACTGACATGAAATGTGGTATGCAGTTAGCGTAATCTACATACACTCGCATGTTCTTGTAGTGGAATAGATCACGCTATTGTGTAATCTTATATATTACACGTTAGGTGTATGTTACGCTAAACCTACTAAATACAGACTACCTTGCATCTGAGTGATAAAATTCATATTTTGGGTAGTAATATAAGCCTTGACTCAGAGGATAGCCAATGGGCATTTAAATTTAATTAACCTAATGGAAGCGCTTCTGGTAAATACATTGAAGCAATCTTGGCTTGGTGCGTCGCTGGTTATGTAACCCACCTTGTAAACTGGAAATGCTTCCGGTAAACACTAGATGTTAAACCAAGCCCATACCCGGGCTAAAATCATAAAAAAATCGGTGCTATTTTTTGGCTTAATAAAATGATTAATGATGTAAACATGTCCATAGATTAGAGCTGCAATTTTTTTTTTTGTGCTGCGCATTTACCAGTTAGGCTAGATATAGACACGAAATTCCTGATTTCTTATTTTGGACAACCATGTCAAAAAAAAAAAAAATACGGGAATTTCGTCTCTATATGGTTCGCATTATGCGCAAGTGGGCTAACCTACATTAAAAAAAAATGGAAATATATGTCATTGATAGCAACAAATTGATCAATATACGAGTTTCTCCATTGAGGGTTAGACCATTTGGTCACTGATTTTGCTACCTTTATGTGTTAATTTGTATTTATCGTTTTATCCTGTACTTCATGTTGCTGCGCGATTTTTTCTCAAAATCGTTAAAATGTGGGTTAGCCCACTTGTGCATGATGCCATCCATATCTAGCCTAACTGGTAAATGCGCAGTACAAAAATTTAAAAACTTTTGCAGTTCTAGTCTATGGACATCATATGGTCATTTTAATAAGCCAAAAGAAAAGCACTAATTTATTGATGATTTTAGCCTGGGTATGGGCCTTTACCGTGGTCCAGCATCGCATCTCACCAGCCCAGCGAAGACAATGCAGGGGAAGTGATGGTGGTCACTTAGCCGATCATTGCCCGACTTGTTTATTGAATGAGTCCGCCACAGCTAATCAATTTATAACACAGGTGTGTCCAACTTACTTTTTGAATGACTAAACCTCAGATAATAAAAATTATTGTTTAATTTGAACATTATAAGAACTTTATCAAAGAAGATAAGTTACCGGTTACTAAGCAGACGTATAATTTGTGAGATTACACAATAGCGTAATTTGTAAATATAACAAAGCAAAAAATTAGATGCATAATAAATGTTCACTGAAACCTCAGCCAATAATTGTATTGCCCAACTGGCTTATTGAATAATGTGTAAACCTCACCCACTCAAATTATTGTTTAATTTGAGTAGTATAATAGAAAATAGGGCATTGATTATTACGCAGACGTGTGATTTATTTGATTACACAATAGTGTAATTTCAAAATCAGACAAATAAAAATAAAATTCAGCTGAAGAATTACTGTCCACTGGAGCAATTAAACCTCAGCTGATCATTCTGTTCCCTGTAACTGGTTTATTTAAAGAGTAAACCTCAGACAAACAAATTATTGTTTATTTTGAACAATATATGAAAGACAATATGGTCTTGGTTATTACGCAGAAGTATAATTTATAACATTACACAATAGCGTAATTTGTAAATAAAACTGAAAAAGAAAAAACCCTGTCAGCTGACGAATAATTGTCCACTACAACAGACAGTCAAATTATTGTTTAATTTGAACAGTATAATAAAATATAGGGCCTTGTAGGTTATTAAGCAGACATGTAATTTATAAATTACACAATTTAGCGAATTTAAAAAACAAAACATAAAAGCAGCTGAGGATTAATTGTCCACTAGAACAATTATACCTCAACTAATCATTTTATTGCCCAACTGCATTATTGAATAAAAAAAATCAATTCATTTTGAACAGTATGATATGAGATCATTGTTTAATTTGAGCGGTACAATAAAAGATATGGCCTTGATTATTGTGCAGACGTGTAATTAATATGATTACACAATAGCGTAATTTGTGAATAAAACTAAAAATTTACTGACGAATAAAGCAGCCCCTTGGGATGACATCAATTTTCGTTTTTAGTTTTGTAATGAAGTAGTGTATCCCCCTGATCATAATTTTATTTTTTTCAGAGTTTTTAGATTTTTATAAATATTTCTTATTAATATTTCCATGAAACCGCTTAAAACCCAAACAAACTTTTTGTATAGCTAAACACATGCTGAAGGACGATTGAATGTTCCTACAGCACTGGGCCACATGTTGATGCCGTCAGCCCAGCGTTGGGCAGACAATCAGTGTTGCAGGTGTATCACCTCATGTCCTGACTATAAGACACCAATCAGACACCAATTAGCGGTGATTGCTTTAATCTCCGCGGCCAAGACGTCGGAATATGTGGTATAAAGTGCTGCATATTGCTGACTTGTTTTGTTTACATGGCAATATACGACCTGGAAAAATAACTATTTCACTCTTTTTCGGTGCTTTAAAATTGTTTTTTGACTTTTTTGTATTTTTAGTTAAGATCAGTAGGCTATATGGCTTCATATAAGTTAAATTTTCAAAATTGACAACATTGAAAATGTCTCATCCCAAGGGGTCCCTTTAAATGTCCAATACAACAATTAAACATATCATTTCATTGTTGAACTGGCCTAATAAATGAGTTAATCTCAGATAATCAATTTTTTGTTTAATTTGATTAGTGTAGTAAAATATGGGGCCTTGGTTATTAGGCAGACGGGGATTATAATTTACATAATAACCTCAGTGACCTCACCAAAAACAAGGAATGTCCTTGTTGGTAACATTGGTAAGGTCACAAAATGTTGGAACATTTTCACTGTATGGCCCACAGTTTAAGGGCTTTGCAGTCAATGGCTAGACGTGACCTTGAGAACAAAGGGGTTTTTCACACCCTCAGTGACAACCCTATTGTAGTCTAAATTACATAACCACACTTTTCTATAAACATCCCGGCAAACACGCGACATGGGCGCCGTGCTGGATCAATATTGGGCTACCATCGACGATGTTGGCCCAGCGCTGGAGCGGCGTTGTACATAAGTCTCGTCTTTACTGCCATGTCATTCAGGGTCTCTTGTATAATACACTTTTCACCTGGTGAACCGTATATGGTGCAACATACCCAGAGAACACACATACTTTGATCCGGTGTCGTTTTTAATATTGAACAACGTCATTATAACGCTGTTCCAGCTCTGGCTCACACGCTGCAAAATATCTTTCTATTCCACACATTGACTAACGTACCCTGATGACATCGCAAGGCTACTACGGCGAAGTTAGGACAGGGGTAACATAAGACATGATACAATACCGATGCTGGTGTAAGGTTTGGCCAGCGTCGTTGATGCTGGAACATTGCGCCGCGTTGGTCCAACCTCTCATGTTTGCTACTAAGATATGCGATGCTCTGGGCAGGTGATGGTGCTTTGTTTTCCTACACTGGACGGACAATGACTCAGTGCTTCCTGTGTTTTTTAATGAACATAATATAATTATGCTTATTTTAATTTCATTATGTGTATGCTTTTTTATTTATATTACATGTTTTGTAACAATCATTTAATTTTTATCAATATTTTTTTTACACAGACGTGTAATTGAGAAGATTACACAATAGCGTAATTAGTAAATGAAACAAAGCAAAAAAACAGCTGAGGATTAATTGCCACTTGAACAATTAAACCTCATTTCATCGCCCAACTGGCTTATATGAAGAGTAAACTCCATACAATCAAATTATTATGTCTCCCCTCTGTACAGGTGGGGACATGTTGGTTTACTTCCATCCGCTCAGTGTTTCTGTCACATTCTGTATGAGTCTGTGTGTCCCATTCATTTCTATCCAGCGCTTTCTATCGTGCAGGTGGTCAAACACGAGACGTTGACCCAATGCTGGGCTAATGTTGGCCCACCGTCTACGACGCTGACCCAACATTAGCCCAGTATTGGGTTACCGTGTCGTGTTTGGCACCACGCTGAATGTCGGCATCTGCGGCCAACACTAACCCAGGTTTGGTTCAAAGCATCGTGCTGGTACAGCCAGCATGAAGTACTGACTATGGCTGAGTGGATACTTGCCAGCACCGGCGACACTAGCCCAACATTTAACAGACATTGGGTTGGTGTCCACTTGTAATTTCCACCAGCGGTAAGCACTACCAGACCAGAGCTGCTATTGAACGCAGCCCAGTAAACACGAGGCGTTGAACCAGTGCTGGTTTGATGCTCGGCTAGCATCGCAGACGGTGGGCCAGCATCGAACAAGCACTGGGTCAACGTCTCTTGGTTGCTGGGAGTGTTGACAAGCCACATTGTGTTTCACACATCGGCGTGGTTCCAGAACGAAATAGTACATTCTGCTTAATACATAGTCTCTACTGTCCACAAGAGCAATTTAATAACATTATTTTCAAAAGCCATTGACACCACATCTATTAGCAAGAGCTTTATCTATATAAAGTTCTTGTTATTAGCTATCAACCTATACCGTTATGCTGCTGGAGGGGAGATATCTCCAGTTTTTTGTTCACAAAAAACTAGACCCCTCTAGTTGCTTTATTTGAATAGTATGAAAGAAGATAGGGTCTGTATTAATAGACGTGTAATTTATAAGATTACACAATAGCGTAATTAGAGAATAAGACAAGTAAAAACAATTCAGCTGAGGTGTAATTGTCCACTAGAACAATAGTAAA
Source organism: Flabesymbios commensalis (assembly GCA_964017125.1). Taxonomy (NCBI): domain Eukaryota; kingdom Metazoa; phylum Annelida; class Polychaeta; order Terebellida; family Flabelligeridae; genus Flabesymbios; species Flabesymbios commensalis. The sequence goes on along the minus strand of CAXHKU010000896.1, from coordinate 209,261 downwards.
ACTCGGCTGATCATCCATTGAACAACTGGCTTATTTAAAGAATAAACCTCATACAATCAAATTATTGTTTAGTAAGTATTTATTTATTATAGTGACATGCATATACAAACACAACATAGACATATATATCATGGTCATTAACAGTATAATATGCCGGGCCAATTTGGCCTACAATGTCACTTTATACACGAATATAGCAAAAGAGAAAGGTATACAGTGTGCCGAGGAGGCAAACATTACAGATATAAACAGGTCTTTCTCTTTGACCACGCCTTACACAAAAAAATCAGTGTTTCTCCCCAATATTTGGTGATAAAAAAAGTAAATTTTTGTTCTAAATTAAAATTAATGAAATCGGCGTTATTACGCATAATATTGTTTATATAGTCAGCTCTTATATCGGAAAAAACATCACATTTTAACAAGAAATGATATTCGTCTTCAACTGATGAGCAAATTGAACAGACACGCTCTCTGAAACTGAAAGTTGTCTCATCTCTAACTCTCTGTCTACGGCCTGTTTCTACTCTCAAAGGTAAAATTCCGCAACAAAATTGGGCAAAAATACTTCTATGAGGTTTAGGTAGTAAAGTGGAAACGTAATTTGGTATAGCAAAATTTTCTTTAAGGGTGATATATTACCTCAATTTTGGTTTATTTGAAATGTCTCGCTTCCACTCTTCCTCTATTAATAAAAAAGTTTTTGTTTTACATTTAAAAATCACACGCGACAAAGTTTTCAAATACATTTCCGGGTAACCTTAGGTGTTGAATAATTGAATTCACGTCGTATGACCAATTGCGCTTTCCTGTCACCGAAAATAATGCGTCGGACTGAAAAATATGTTTTGTTAATCTATGATTGTCCATATATACTAAACGGTTCCAAAATCTAATAACATGTATATAATGACGATATTTAGTTTTTAGCCAGCCCATTTCACCATACAATGCGGGTAGTGGGGTAAGATTATGTACACCTGAGTAATATCGCATGGCTCGCTCTGTTATTTTATCACACATATTTATATTAGAATTCCACCAAATTTCACAGGCATAATCTTATACAGGTACTACAAAAGAATCAAACAGATGGCAATATGTATTATATCCCACATCAGAGTATTGTTTACACTTGGACACAATTCCACCAAAAGCTCTAGAAGCAGCATCAGAGCGTGCTTTAATACAGTCTCTAAAATTTAAATTTTCGTCAAAATTTACACCTAAGTAATTATAAGTTTTCACTATCTCAAGGTCCATAGCCCCATGTGAAAATTTAAGCAAAGAAACAGGCTTCCTTGAATTCCTAAAATGTACAACTTTGGTTTTATCAGAAGTTACAAACATTTTCCATTTATTACACCATTTATAAACATGTTCTATTAAGCGTTGCAAATCTTCTTCGTTTTCTGCAAAAAGTACAATATTATCTGCATAAAACAAAGTACATACAGTTTTTCCATTTATATCTATGCCGATGTTGAGATTTTTAAGTTTTACTGCGAGTTCATTTATAAATAACGACAATAAACTTGGTGACAAAGTATCCCCTTGTCTGACACCTGATGATATTTCAAACCAATCAGTATTACAGTTATTAATTTTTACACATGATACATCATTCCGGTATAATGTTTTAATTGTTCTATAAAATTTTCCATCAACACCATATTGTAACAATCTTAAAAATAGTAAATCTCTATTCACCCAATCAAATGCTTTACTCATATCAATGAAACAAGTAAAAGTGGGTTTATTATTTAAAAGTCTGTTTTTTATAATACTAGATAAGGAGAAAATATGATCGAGGCATGAACGATCCTTTCTAAACCCATTTTGTTCATCTACCAATATGTCACATATATTACAGTAGGCTGTAAGTCTGTTATTTATAACTCTGGAATATAATTTAGAAACACATGACAGTAAGCTAATATCTCTGTAATTGAGAGGGGTGAAAGGGTCTTTCATGCTGCTCTTGGGTATAGGAGTAATACAGCACTTTCCCCAGATCGTGGGGACCAAACCAGCATTAAAAATAGTTTGAAATAGTCGATAAAGCGGTACTAAAAACTCTGATTTCATTAAAAATTCATTTGGTATATTATCACAACCTGTAGCTTTATTCTTTTTTAATTGTTTCACTGCTTTCTCTATTTCATCAAAAGATAACTCGCCATTTAAAAAGGTATTGTATTTATAACCTGGGTAATTTTGTTGTGCTTCTAAATCATTTTTCAGGTTTAACAGTGCTATGTAATCAGGATCATTTTCATAGCGATGAATGTCTACATTATAAAGCGAACTAAAATCCGATCTCCATCTATTCATAATTTCTGTATGGTTAGTAATGACAGATCCATAATAATCTTTAATCACTGTAGGTAAATTTGATTTTCTGTTCTTTGTTTTTAATGATTGCCAAAATTTCTGTGGATTATTTTTCTCAAAGCTTTCAATTTCTACACTTCGGTCTTGAACAGTAGGAAAGAAGATAGGGCCTTGGCTATTAAGCAGACATGAAATTTAAAAGATTACACAATAGCGTAATTTGTAAATAAAACAAAGCAAAAAAAATCAGTTGAAGAATAATTGCCACTTGACATGCTTGAACAATTAAACCTTAGCCGACCATTTAGTTGTCAAAGTGGCTTATTTAAAGAGTAAGCTTCATGCAATCAAATTATTTTTTAATTTGAACAGTATGAAAGAAGATAGGGTCTTTGTTATTACGCAGACATGTAATTTATAAGATTACACAATAGCGCAATTTGCAATAGTTTTTTTGCGCGTGTGTGCACTTGTGTGAGAGTGACTTGAGTGAGCTGTCAGTCTCTGGCAGATGCGCACTTGAGTGAGTGTGACATGAGCGAGTGTGACATAAGTGAGTGTCACTTGAATGAGTATGACTCGAATGAGTGTGACATGAATGAGTGTGAGAAAAATGCTTGCACTCAATCAAGTTATTGTTTAATTTAAAGAGTATGACATAAAAAAGGGCCTTTGTTATTACACAGACGTATAATTTAGAAGATTACACAATAGCGTAATTTGTAAATAAAACAAAGCAAAAAAAAAATCAGCTGAGGAATAATTGCCACTTCTTGAACAATTAAACCTCAGCCGATCATTTCATTGCCCAATTGGGTTTTTTTCAAATCTGTAGAAGTTAGATTCTGAGGACTAAAGTTAATCCCCGCCCTGTAAGAGCTAAAATATTTATAATGACCGCAGAACCATAACATAGGTATTCAAATGAATAGGAAAGAGCTGACTAAGACATTTTTGATAATTTCAAATTGAAATAAAACTCTTCGGCGTCTAGGAGTTTTACAACATTAATTCAGCGCTTTAAGGGTTGATAATACAGAGCAAAAAGCCCCATCTGAGGATTAATTTCCACTTGAACAATTAAACCTTGGCCGATCATTCCATTGCAGTAGTTTAGACTGTGTCGTTAGTGGGGATGTGGCACATGCGCGTTGTGGCACATGCGCACACTTGAGTGAGTGCGAGTTGAGTGAGTTGTGACGCAAATACAATTGTGCCCGTGCGTGCACTTGTGTGAGACTGAGGGGGTTGAGTGAGCTGTGGCAGATGCGCACTTGAGTGAGTGTGACATGGGTGAGTGTGACTTGAGTGAGTATGACTTGAATGAATGTAACATGAATGAGTATGCGAAAAATGCCTGCACTCAATCAAGTTATTTTTTAATTTAAAGGGTATGACATAAGATAGGCCTTTGTTATTACGCAGACGTGTAATTCAGAAGATTACACAATATCGTAATTTGTAAATAAAACAAAGCAAAAAAATCAGCTGAGGATTAATTGTCACTTGAACAATTAAACCTCAGCCGATCATATCATTGCCAAACTGTTTTTTTAAGAGTAAGCTCCATGCAATCAAATTAATGTTCAATTTAAACAGTAAAAAAGGCGATAGGGTCTTTATTTTTACACAGACGTGTAATATATAAGATTACACAATAGCGTAATTTGTAATTAAGACAAAAAGCCGAGAATTAATTGTCAACTAGAAAAAATAAACATTAGCTGCCCAACTGGCTTATTTAATGAGTAAACCTCAAAATAAAACAGTATGAAAGAAGATAGGGCCTTGGTTATTACGCATACGTGTCATTTATACGATTACATAATAGCGTAATTTGTAAATAAAACAAAGCAAACAAAATTAGCTGAGGATTAATTGCCATTTGAACAATTAAACCTCAGCCGATCATTGCATGCATTGCACAAGTGGCAGCGATGTAATTTATAACTTATAAGATTACCCAACAGCGCAATTTCTTTATAAAACAGAGCAAAAAAACCTGCTGGAGATTAATTGCCACTTGAACAATTACATGTAAACATTGGCCGATTATTCCATTACAGTAGCTTAGAATGTGTCGTTAGTGGGGATTTGGCTCCTGTGCGTTGTGGTGCGTGCTCGCACTGGAGAGAGTTGTGGCGCATACAAAATTGGGCACGTGCGTGCACTAGTGTCAGTGTGACTTGAGTGAGTACAACTCGAATGAGTGTGGGAAAATTGCTTGCACTCAATCAAATTATTTTTTCATTTCAACAGTATGAAAGAAGATGGGGTCTTGGTTATTACGCAGACGTGTGATTTATATCATTACACAATAGCGTAATGTGTAAATAAAACAAAGCAAAAAAAAATTAGCTGAGGATTAATTGCCATTTGAACAATTAAACTTCAGCCGATCATTACATTGCACAACTGGCTTATTTAAAGAGTAGCTTTATGCAATCAAAATAAAGTTTAATTTGAACAGTATGAAAGAAGATAGGGTCTGTGTTATCACACAGCTGTGTTATCACACAGACCTTTTAAGATTACACAATAGCATAATTTCTAAATAAGACAAATATATCAAAAAATCAGCTTAAGATTGATTGTCCACTAGAACAATTAAACCTCAGCTGATCATTTATTGCCCAACTGGTTTTCTTTAACATGTTTAAAGAGTAAACCTCATACAATCAAATTATCGTTTAATTTGAACAGTATGAATGAGGCCTTGGTTATTACACATACGTGTAATTTACAAGATTACACAATAGCGTAATTTAAAAATAAAACAGAGCAAAAAAAATCGGCTAAGGATTTATTGCCACTTGAACAATTAAACCTGGGCAGATAATTCCATTGCAGTAGTTCAGACTGTGTCGTTAGTGGGGATATGGCACATGAGCGATGTGGCGTTCTGACTTGGTGAGTTGTGGCGCATAGACAATGTGGCGCATGGTGCCCTTGTGTGAGTGTGACTTAAGTAAATTGTTGCGGGTGCGCGTTGTGGTACGTGTGTGCACTTGAGTGGATGTTACTTGAGTGAGTGTGACTTGAGTGAGTGCAGCTTGAATGAGTGTGGGGGAAATGTGCGGTGCACTTGTTTGAGAGCGCGCATTTTTACCCACACACGTCACAACTCACTCAATTCACACTCACTCAAGTGCGCGTGCATGCGCCACAATGCGATTGCGCCACAACTCACTCAAGTCGCACTCACTCAAGTGTGCGCACGCGACATAACGTGCATGCGCCACATCTCCACTAGCAACACATTCTAAACTTATACTAATATATTGACAGACATATTATACAGTTATGTAACTAGTCAGTTGGTGACTGCAAAACTCCCAAAATTAATTATCGTAATCCGTATCTTGGATACGGATCATCCCCAAAATTGAATGGATTGGTCCTTGACCCAAAACACACCTCTTGTAAATTGTTCATGCAAACCCATGTGATCCCAATCTGATCCGGATTGCAATACGGATCCTGGATCCTGATAGACAGACAGACAAATCAACACGATCAAAAACATAACCTAGTGGTTGAGATAAGGAGGTGTTCTGGATTACGTTTTTTCGGTATTACAGCCCTGTATAATGTCAAGCTTATGGGAAGCAAAAAGGTGCCACCTGGTGAATAAATATGAACTAGCCGATTACGGTAAAAATAAACAAGCATTATGGTCAGACAGTACAAACCCTTCATCACAGTGACACGTGTAGCTGCCGTCTGTATTATCACATTCGCCATTTGAACAGGGATTGAAGTCTCCATTACATTCATCGATATCTACATCAATAACATAAGTTCAGTAAATTTTGATATATTTTATCATTAATTAAAAAAACAATAAAAAAATAGTCATAAAACAAACAACCACCACTCGTTGTTGAAATATCATACTGGCAAAAAAATGTATAAAGCAGAATTTTCTGCAGGACTATGCAATAAAGTGTCAACCCCTAACCAGCAAACACAAAACATGTGTATAACATTTGCACAACGTCGGCCCAACGTTTTCGACGTTGGTCCAACATTCTACAAATTTCATACAAATGTGTTTCCTGGGGAAAGCCCTGAAATATTCAATACAAAATTTTAGAAAGTTGAAATAGAATATTTGATTTGTGAAATTTAAGTTCCAACGAATATCAGTTTTTCAATATTGGAGGCCTATTTTACTTTCAACAACTGATTGTACAGGTGTTGATAAGACCACATAATGTCTACTTCAGTCGACATCAGTTAACCTTTTTCAAGCCTGAATTTACCATTACCATCGTCATTACAGTACTTGTAGTGAATGTGGAGGGATTGAAATGCGTGACAAATAAAATAAAATTGCTATATATTGTTAAAACGGTTTCATTAATTTAAAAAAAACCTTATGTATAAAAAATTAAGACAAGTTTAACGGATGCAAAATTATGCTTTTGGCCAACATGGGGATTTAAAGGATTCAACTTATTTTCAAAATAGCTCTGTCATCATTTTTCTGTTTAATCATTACATCACAGCGGTGTACATAACATAACCAATGTGTTACGATCCCTTTCCACAAAAAAAAGGAAAGAGTGTGTGTGGGGGGGGGGGGGGGGTGGTAAATTACACCAAAAAGTATCAATTTTTTTCTGTAATGAAAATGATGTTGATCCTCTTATCAGGCAGATATTTCTTTAGATATAACATGGTATGAAGCAGTATAATTCAGCACGATTAAAACTGAATGGCGTTTCAGATTAAAATAGATGTTCAATATCAAGTCCATTGTCAGAAAAAGTATCAAGTTACGATTTGTTGTTTCTCACACACCCACACTTTTGGCTGACACCTGATAGATTTTAGTTAGTAGTTCTGGTTGTCACTCCCGATACACGTCTGGTTGACATGTTTTAGTTTGTATTTTCTGTTTTTTTTACTCACCCATACAAGTATGGCTAACAAGTGACATTTTTTAGTTAGTATTTTCTGTGATATATTTAGTCAGTGTTTTCTGCTTTGTTACTCACCCACACATGTCTGGCTGTCTGGCTCCACCTCCCATCCCTCATGACAGTCACACGTATAGTTGCCATGAGTGTTGTTACACACACCTTCACCACACGGGGTACCTCCACTACACTCATCAATATCTTCAACCAATAGAAACACAATATCTGACACAAAATATGGTATTCATGGTTCCAAGCTTCAAATAAAAAGTGGTTCATTTGTACTCACTTTGACCGTCTTTAGACGTCAGATTGTGACGTCTAAAGACATCTAAAGTCAGATGATTCGACGACCACCACCATCTGAGCAGAATCACCCGCAATGATCATTACGTGATCAAGATCTGCTGAAAGCAGGTCGAAACGTCGTAATCAATTCATATGAAGTTCCAAAGTGAGTAAAATTTAACCACTTTCTACATAATGTGATTCCTTTGAGTAATCTATTATACTACAATAACGGAATATGTGTGCATTTATACCATTGCTATGCAGATCACCTTGCCATTCATGAATCAACTGTATATTGTGCACAGGTATAGATAGGCCTTGGCTTAAAGGGTGGTCAGTGAGCATTTGAATTTTAATTAACCTACTGGAAGCGCTTCCGGAAAACGAAATATATTGAAACAATGTTGATTTAATGCTGCCATAAAGTCGCAACTCAACGGACTTAGCAAACACGATTTGGTGGACCTGATCCGTGACATGCGCCACACACATGTAGCAGAGCGAACATATTGTGAGCCACAAGTTAACCTGCTGAAAACTACATGATTAATCGAGGTTATACTACATGGTTTATATCGTAACCTTGCAATTGAAAGAGTAAATATGCCATTTGGCATATGTACCTGTTCAATCCAAGTCCGATAGAGTTAGTCTAGTAGGAAGAAGGGGGTATCGTGCACCCCCCGGAAATCAATTTCTAATTGATGTTTCTAGAGTGGAAAAATACCATAGAAAACGATTTGCTATGTTAAAAAGTTGACAAAATGTCCCACATACCATTTTTATGCAAATTAGTGACGCCATTACTGGAAAATGTATATTTCGCCATATCTCAGCTAATAGTGCACACAGTTCAACAATTAAGGTGGCTAACCCTGTGTTTTGATGGTCTAAGATCATTATAAAACTAGTCTTGAAGTGATCAGATGCGTCTAAAAGATGGTAGCGTGACAAGTATCGCCGCCATTAGCTAAAAAAACAAGTTTTCCCATATCTCCATGGAGATCAATGATATAAATTAGGCCTATAGTCATTCATTTCATTCATTCATTTATTATGCTGACATAAAGCGTCTGGTCGTATGTTCTGATGCTCAACGAATATAAAAATATTAATATTCAAGAGATCAGATATGTACGAGGCATGTGATAGTATGCACATTAGTGCCATCATTAGCGTATACAAACTGATAACTGCACACGCTATCTATCTATACCTAATGTATTTCTGAAGGTTCATCATAACAGAGTAACCCTATGTCCTAGTACACGATGTTGTAGAATGTATGCTAGGATACACATTAGTATGTACTAGCACATAATAACACTATGATGTGTCGCAGTACATGAAAATGTTGTAGAATGTATTCTAGAATGTATACTAGCATGTTCTACCACATATTAACACTATGCATTTTTCTAAAGATTTTGTGGATAAAATTGCAACTATCTGCTCCAAATTTCAAGATAAAGTACATAAAATTCCATCGGTGCAAAAACCGGAAATTAGATCCAAAATAAACTCTTTTGAGCGTGCGACAGAAGATGACATTAGAAAGGCTTATTTTGAGCTCATCGTCAAAAGCATGTGATCTGGAACCCATTCCTGCAAGCGTGCTGAAAAATTGTCTTGATATAATAGTAACTCACATCACTGATATAATTAACATTTCAATAAACACAAGTACATTTCCAAAAAAATACAAAGAAAGTCATGTAAGACCACTACTTAGAAAAACATCTCTTCCCAAACGAACTGAAAAATTACAGGCCTGTATCCTACAACCAGCTTGCATATCTGGCTGACTTACTTATTTGTCCGAGAAATATCTACACTACAATTTCAAATCGATTTGTTGGTCATCATATAAGAACTAAGACTGGGTCAAGAGCTTTCTCTATATCTGGCCCAGCCTTATGGAACTGTGCCTGTGCCAATACGTAATGCCGAAATAATTTTACCTTTCCGGAAATTATTTAAATGTCACCTCTTTGATTTGGCTTTCCCACCTTAGCTCTTCAGCAGCCCGGCTCCCTGTTGACGAACCTGCTTTGGCCTCGATTATGACACATTATCACGCTAAGGATTTGTGCGCCTCTGAGCTGGGTCCGATGAGTACGTGATATGTAGAATGTAGGACTGACAAGATGATTCTGAAGGGTTCAGGCCCAACCATTTACTCATCAATCATCACTTTCATCGAAACTCATAATTGTCATCATATTCTTCATGATTAACCTGATCATCTCCTTCCAGATCACCAGCATCCAGGAGATGAACCAGCGAGGTTGACAGGACAGGCCAACATAATCACAGTGGTTCCAAGACTCCCAGGTCAGTCTTCAACTACCCCTGTTGCTCCTCGTACATGCACGAAACAACCCGGTACGGTGGTTCACATGCTGGATGTGTGGCTCCAAAGCAGACTGGTACGGGGAAGGCGAGACTGGTCGACCTTGGACTTGGAAATTGGCTTCTTGTCTTCTCTCACCATCTTGTGGGGCAGCTTGACATGGACGGCTTTTACAGAAGATTTACTAATGTGTCCATACACCAGATACGTATGCAAACTGCTCCGGCTGTTTCATCACCTGAGGCTTGACGTTTGACGTCGTCACCCATTTGCCTGAATGTTTTGTAGAACCTGGTATTCTTTTCCAGCTTTTTATGTGGCCCAACCTTTCCCTTGCCTTTGAATGAACTGGTTCAATCCTCTCCACTGAAGACACATTAACCGAGGGGAGTGGCACAGTACGTTAATAGTGTTCTCCAAGAGACTCAGCCACGTCAGATAATTGTATGTTGACAATATGTCTGTGCTTCCCCGATCCATTGATTGAATGGGCATGATGCAGTAAAATCAAAAATATGTCTGGTACTGCACCTCCACCTGTGTTTTGATAAATTGAAACACTTGGCAAGATTAAAACAAAATATTATGGGAATAGACAATGCAGTAGCAAGACTAGTAACATAACACAATCATACCTAGCTATCTGTTGTAACAAATTGATAAATTCTACCCTCCTCAATGAGGACTGCCATATTTGTTCTGTCCAGTCTGGAATAGGCCTGCTTACCACTCCATACAGCATACTGACATAACTGTTTCTTTGTGTCATCGTTTGTAAGGAAGCTCTTGAAATAATAGGGCTGCCTGGCAGCTAATCCAGCTAGAATGATCTCTAAGCTGCTACGTCTCAACCTCTCCTGCGCTTTGATAGTCTCAGGATGATAACTGTCAGTCGAGATCGCCGTCTGATCGAGTATCTGTATGCATATCTCACAATTTGGGAAGGTTGGTGATGGTATGTAGCAGTGCTATACCATCCTGTATGAACAAATCGTCAACTCCTTGGTGTATGGCAGATTGTCTGGGGTAGCGTCTTCCAGAAGGTAGGGCCTTGTCAAGGAAGGTGACCTTGTTGATTTTCGAGGAAAAGCCATTTGGATACCCAAGCCAAGGAGGTACAGCCATGCGTCATGAGCTCTTCCAAGTCCATTGGTTCATTTAGACTTTACGAGGAGAGGGGATGCCAGGTTGCTTTGCTCCTGGTACTAGATGACTTGATATGATAGATTCACATAGTAACACAGGTTGACACAGCTACCCATTTGAAAAACAATGAATATAGTTGTGAATGGGATTTAAATAACTGATTACCTTTATCTGTGAGGAAGTGATGTTGATCTTGTTGTTGTCATCTTTTCAGAATTGAGTTCCATATTGGCGATTCTTAGTGGCCAGCATTAGTCTTGTGAAAGCCCATAGAATGTTACGACAAAAAGGACAACGGCGATCTGGTACTGATCTGCACTTCCAAGAATGTAAGCTTGTGCAAGAACATCAGCAATTACGATAACCGAACTGTGTATAAGCCAGAAAGAAAAGGCAACATGTGTGCTATTTGGGAATTTCCTGAATTTGACATGATTTTTTATTGGGTTATTCTGTAGCCGTTTCGTCAGTTTCTCAGCTTGGTAGTTCTGATTCATCATAGCCATTCAGTTATTCGACATAGAGCAAGTGCAATGATGGACAACATGTTTTTCAGTACGAATACAAGTGCGTTCTCATGGACATATCAGATCGCTCTAAAAGTAGTTTTACTATGTTCTTTGACCCTCAAAACATAGGTCTGGAAACTTGTTATATGCAGTTATCTTTAATATTGGCTGAGCTATGGCGAAAAAAAGACTTTTCGCTAATGGCGACAATCTTTTGCGCAATAGCATGTGTAAGACACATCTGATCACTTCAAGAATAGTTTTATAATGTTTTTGGACCCTCAAAACATAGGGTTAGACACTTTAATTGTTGAGATATGTGCACTATTAGCTGAGATATGGCGAAATATACATTTTCCAGTAATGGCGTCACTAATTTGCATAAAAATGGTATGTGGGACATTTTGTCAACTTTTTAACATAGCAAATCGTTTTCTATGGTATTTTTCCAATCTAGAAACATCAATTAGAAATTGATTTCCGGGGGGTGCACGATACCCCCTTCTTCCTGCCCAACTAAGTGCTAATTCTACCAATAACAGAATGTTGTCACAATAATCAATCATATGTCCGTCGAGACAACAGTAGACATGGTCTCGTGTTCACTTGCTTATAAAAGTGTAATATTTCTTTCTTTGAACCTACACAACTTATATTGTTGGCAGTATGGGGCTGGGGGCCTCGATTTGAAAGAGAATGGGCGAGCCTGAAATAGGCAAATTTACCTACAGAACAATCAAGTCTTAAATATTGCCCCATGATATAATTTCAAAAGTATAAAACACGATGTTTTTCATATGTATGTAGTATAGTCCTCGGATGTTGAAATAGTGCATCGGCCATTGTTAAGAACAAAAGGACGAACCCACAAAGCCAAAATACAGTATTTTGTTCTTTTCAGGCTAAAATTTACTGTATTTCGACTTTGTGAGTTGGCCCCCTTGTGCTTAACCCTTTCAGTACGGGGACCGAAACTGAAAGAGTAAAATATACAGAATTGTCGTAGGCTCATAGCATAGGTATCCAAATGAAGCAGAACGAGCTAACTAAGACATTTAGGATGACTTCAAATTGAACAAAAACTTTTGGTCTCCATGGTTTATGTTACAAATATTTCAGCGTTGAAATGGTTAATAATGTCCAGTTACCTTTGCATGTGATCTGCTGCTGATCCAGGATGAAGCCTGGCTGACAATCACAGGTGTAGTTGCCAGGTAGGTTATTACAGCCACCGGTACCACAGGAATCACTCAAACATTCATTGATATCTGAAACAATGTAAAAAGGTAACAACACTCAAACACTCATTTGTATCTGAAACAATGTAACAAAGTAATAAAGCTCAAACACTCATTTATATCTGAAACAATGCAACAAAGTAATAAAATTCAAACACTCATTTATATTTGAAACAATGCAACAAAGTAATAAAGGAATCAAACACTCATTTATATCTGAAACATTGCAACAGAGTAATACAACTCAAACACTCATTTATATCTGAAACATTGCCACAAAGTAATAAAACTCAAACACTCATTTATATCTGAAACAATGCAACAAAGTAATAAAACTCAAACTCCCCTTTATATCTGAAACATTGCCACAAAGTAATACGACTCAAACACTCATTTTTATCTAAAACAATGCGACAAAGTAATACAAATCAAACACTCATTTATATCTGACACAATGCAACAAAGTAATAAAACTCAAACTCCCATTTATATCTGAACCTATGCAACAAAGTGATAAAACTCAAACACTCATTTATATCTGAAACAATGTAGCAAAGTAGTAATAAGTAATACAACTCAAACACTCATTTATATCTGAAACAAAGTTACAGATGTAGAACACGAGTCACTCAAACACTCATTTATATCCTAGACAAATGACTAAAGTGTATATAATTTGTGTTGAACTTTGAAATATCTAAATGAATGCAACTGAGAAGAAATACTTGTTTACTGAAAATCCCTTGTCACATTTATGCCCTGAATTGTTTTTTTAATTAAAATTCATTGACTATAGAAAATGACATGTGTTAGAGATCAAACAATTGTGCCAAGGTATTTTTATTGATGGTGGTTCCTTTGTGGAAAAGTCCACGTGTGTCCACGTGTTTGGTCAGTCAGTTTAGTTCTCTTATCAGTGGACGCATGATACTATGCAGTGCTGGAATGACGTTGTTCCATAAGTCTAGATGGTAGACCAACGCTGAATGGTCAATGGGCTACACCTCAGGCAACAGCAGATTGCTGCTGTTGGCGTCCTTCTGTTCTGAGAGTGCGAGCCTGTGACTGTGTCACGGGGGCAGTCTAGTGGTTGGCAGTCCATAGCAGTTGGTGATTAGTCACTCACTCAGTCAGTTGAGAGTAGTCTCTTTGTTTGTATTCTAGCCTGGGTAAGGCTTGTGCCTTACCCAGGGTGGACTATATTATAATATTGTAAAATGTGAAATGAACCTGACATTGTAATGAAATTGTGTATCAATTGTGAACTGTGTGCTGATATCTGCATTCTACATAAAGAACAATAAAGTATATATTAAATAACTGTCCTACACATGTATTTATAATGGGTCACTTACCAGTGCATGTTGAAGGTTGATTCTGTCCAACTTCATATCCAGGCGAGCAGTCACATGTATAGCTTCCCTCAGTGTTTCCACACGATCCCTGGCCGCATGGGTCACTATCACATTCATTGATATCTACAACAAAACACATGTAGTGCTATCATATTCACTTATATCTACAGCATAGCACATGTACAGTGTCATCACATGAACCCTGGACACAAGGGTCAGTATCACACTGATATATATCTACAACATAACACATGTACAGTGCTGTCACATTCATTGATGTCAACAACATAACAGATGCACAGCGCTATCACACGACGCCTGGCCGCAGGGGTCACTATCACATTCATTAATATCTAAAACAAAACACACATGTGTTGTCATATGACACATAGCCGCAGGGGTGGTCAAAGGATTCATTGATATCTACATCATAACACATGTCTAGCTTTATTATAAACACATTGATTCAGGGGTCGTCGAGAGATTCATTTATATCTACAACATAACACACTTGTAATGTTATCACGCGATCACTACCCGACTACAGGGTCTTTCTGGCATTAGTTTATAACTAATGAGTGCCCAATAATGACATACTGTAGATCTGGTAATATTTGTGAGGTTTTAATATAGCGCTACTAAAGAAAAATAAAAATTCGCAAATTCTAAACTTCGTGAAAAGTCCCAAAATCAGAAATTCGTGAAAATCTAAAGACGCGAAAATTACCAGATCTACAGATCTGCAATAGGTATAAGTGTGGTGCTAATATAGTCTGAAAGTACATATAATTCTACTTTTATATAGCCTAGATGTCAACTCAAAGTACATCTAATTCTACTTCTTTGTACGTATCAACACTTGCACTGCTGCATTAAGCGACATTGAAAAGAAGATATTTGTCAACCGCATCCAACACGTAAATTTTTCCTATCACTCTCGGTTTACTGTGGGGAAGGGGGTGACTATCATTTGCAAACTATTACCCACAATAAAATGTGATATCTAATGTATGGTATTTTTATTGTGTGTTTGTTGAGTGACAAGTGTTAATTTCAGGCCAAGGATTGCCTCTCATAGCAGCAGATTATCCGACCAAACACAAGCTATTACAATTAATATAACAATATCGATTAAAAACATTGAAATCACCAGCCAAAATGACACCATTAATTGGTGAATCCTCCCCCCGGCTGGATCCGCGCATGCCAATCACACACGAAAATGTTATATTAAAATAACTGTTTACCTATGCACGTAGGCTGAGTATTTCCATCAGGCTCATATCCCGGAGCGCATTGGCAAGTATAGCTTCCGTCAGTGTTGTCACATGTACCGTTGATACATGGGTCACTGGGGCACTCGTCAATATCTAAAATAACAGGAAAAACACCAGTGACTAAATTAGAGATTGAATGAACATAAGTTACTAACTTAGTGACACCCGTCCATATCTACAATTGTACCAAGCATAAGTCAATATTTTAACCCTTGGATGCTATACAATTGAAATTTTCACCCACTTGAAGTTGTACCTCGCTACCGCGAACAACAATTTCAATTCAAAATACGCATATTTGTTTAATTTGAGACCATTTGGTCCCAAAATAAACAACTTACCATGACAGGTGTGATTGCATACCTCTTGCCTATATGAACATATGTTCATATGAGACACCCCTCAATATCACCAAGCATAAGTCGGTGGCGTAAGAACATTTGTCAACATTTTAACCTTGAAATGCTATAAGTGGTACAATTCAAATGTTCACCCACTTGAAGTTGTGTCTAGCTACCGTGACCTACAACTTCAAGTGAGTTTAAATTACTTATATTTGTTTTTCTCAATTTGAAACCGTTTGGTCTGAAATTAAACTAACTACCATGATATGTGTGATTGCATACCCCTTGCCAGATCTGACCTAGACAGGTGTGATTACATAGGCCTACTTACATTGGCAGGTAGTGTTATCTGGTGTGATACTATACGCCTCATCGCAGATTACCGTGGTTTCAGTATCAGGTGTGATCGTCTAGGGCCTATACCCATTGTCAGAGCTTACCTTGACAGATGTGATTACACACTTTCTTATAATCAGGTGTGATGGTACACCCTTTATCACACCTTACCAGGACAGGTATACCCCTTGGCAGAGCTAATCTTGACAGGTGAAGTTATTCGCTGTGATAGTAGTAGTCCGTCAGCTACAGGCCAAAATTTAAAAGTAGTAGCTTAATGTTATTACGGACTATATTATAATGTCCCTCCAAATTTCGTATTTTCATAACAAATAGAACAAAAATTAACTATACTTTTGTATTACATATTCAACTTATTCCAATACACAAATAGGTCAATAAAACTATCAGTTTATGATAATTTACGTCTCTGTGGTGACATATATATTATATAAACCAAGCAGACCAAAGGGTTTTATTCAATTCGAAATCACCATAAATGGCTTAGTTAGCTCTTTATGATTTATTTGAATACCTATGTTATGGGTCTTCGATCATTATATATATGTTCACTCTTACAGTGCGGGTATAGATTTTAGACGTCATAATCTGACGTAAACAGACGTCAGTTTATTATCCCTGCGCTGTAAAGTTGAACCCTTATGATGCATTAAGAACATTTTGCATCTCTGAAGAATGACTTATATTTCATAAGACCTGGGGATTTTAAAACGATTTCTTACTGGAATTGTTTAATAATAACAATATCTTGTTTCATTTGTCACTCACTTAAAATCATCGTCATCTACTACAAGTCGCGAATTGCGACAGCAATTCACAGCTTGTAGTGGATGAAGATTACAATGGTAAATTCAGGTTTGAAATGGTTAATTTGACAATGTTTTGCAGACCAAATTATGTTATTATCGAAAATGAAATGAATCAGGCTTTAGGCCACTTTTGTGCACATATAGGCTAAACTGGGCCAGGAGAACCTCCTGAGGATGGTGAGATGATTGAGATGACACTGTCCTCCAGACACAGGATTCGAAATTCGAGCCCTGGCGGTCTGGGGCCGAGCACGCTACCTCTCGGTCACGGAGGCTCCCCACAATACTAACTTTCACACGTGTGTTATTATCGAGCTGCGAGGAATTGTACACATAGACCCTGCAAGAATAGCAACGGTTGACTTGGAAATGGGTCAAAGTAGCATTATTTGATGGGTGATGACCGAATGAACTTATGTCAAGACAAATGAGAGTGAGTAAATGGTACTACTGTTTTACTGGTTCACTCACCCACACAGGAGATGTTGTGCTGACTGATGATAAATCCAGGATGACAGGAGCAGCTGTAGGATCCCTGGAGATTGGCACAATCCCCATGAACACAGGGATCTAAGTCACATTCATTCACGTCTACAACACACACCAGTAAAGTCAGCGAGTGAGTCATTATGAATGAATTATTGAATTAATGAATCAGTGAATTAATGAATTAATAAAATAATGAATAATTGAATTAATTAAATAATTAATTTTCGAATTAATGAATTAATGAATTATTGAACTAATGAATTAATAAATTGATGAATGAATGAATGAATGAATTAATGGATGAATGAATGAATGGATGAATGAATGAATGAATGAATGAATGAATGAATGAATGAATGAATGAATGAATGAATGAATAAATGAATGAATAAATGAATGAATGAATCGATGGACCAACAAACAAACAAACAAAAAAAGACAACCAACAAACAAACCAAAAAACAACGAACATACGCACAACCAAAAAATCAATCAATCAATCAATCAATCAATCAATCAATCAATCAATCAATCAATCAATCAATCAATCAATCAATCAATCAATCAATCAATCAATCAATCAATCAATACCCCGATAAAATAATTTATTGATACGTGAAGCAATCAATAAACATGGTAAAACAATCAATAACCTAGATAGAACGCCTGGTTTCAAGTCTCAATAATAATTATTTATATTATACTCACCAAGGCATGTGCGTAGTGGGGCACTACTGGGCTGGAACCCCTGATGACAGGCACACTCATAGCCTCCTTGTGTGTTATCACAGGAGCCGTTAACACACGGGTTCGCATCCAAGCACTCATCAATATCTGAAAAAACAAACATAATTGAGTGACACAATGTCTCTTCAGATTATATAATACAGTAATTTTTTTAGATTAAATTTATGTTTTCAGATTTGTATCTTTAGATATAACATGGTATGAAGCAGTATCATTCAGCACGATTAAAACTGAATGGCGTTTCAGGTTAAAATAGATGTTCAATATCAAGTCCATTGTCAGAAAAAGAGTCAAGTTACGATTTGTTGTTTCTCACACACCCACACTTTTGGCTGACACCTGATAGATTTTAGTTAGTAGTTCTGGTTGTCACTCCCGATACACGTCTGGTTGACATGTTTTAGTTTGTATTTTCTGTTTTTTTTACTCACCCATACAAGTATGGCTAACAAGTGACATTTTTTAGTTAGTATTTTCTGTGATATATTTAGTCAGTGTTTTCTGCTATGTTACTCACCCACACATGTCTGGCTGTCATCTCCCTCCACCTCCCATCCCTCATGACAGTCACACGTATAGTTGCCATAAGTGTTGTTACACACACCTTCACCACACGGGGTACCTCCACTACACTCATCAATATCTTCAACCAATAGAAACACAATATCTGACACAGGATATGGTATTCATGGTTCCAAGATTCAAATAAAAAGTGGTTCATTTGTACTCACTTTGACCGTCTTTAGACGTCAGATTCTGACGTCTAAAGACATCTAAAGTCAGATGATTCGACGACCACCACCATCTGAGCAGAATCACCCGCAATGATCATTACGTGATCAAGATCTGCTGAAAGCAGGTCGAAACGTCGTAATCAATTCATATGAAGTTCCAAAGTGAGTAAAATTTAACCACTTTCTACATAATGTGATTCCTTTGAGTAATCTATTATACTACAATAACGGAATATGTGTGCATTTATACCATTGCTATGCAGATCACCTTGCCATTGATGAATCAACTGTATATTGTGCACAGGTATAGATAGGCCTTGGCTTAAAGGGTGGTCAGTGAGCATTTGAATTTTAATTAACTTACTGGAAGCGCTTCCGGAAAACGAAATATATTGAAACAATGTTGATTTAATGCTGCCATAAAGTCGCAACTCAACGGATTTAGCAAACACGATTTGGTGGACCTGATCCGTGACATGCGCCACACACATGTAGCAGAGCGAACATATTGAGAGCCACAAGTTATCCTGCTGAAAACTACATGATTAATCGAGGTTATACTACATGGTTTATATCGTAACCTTGCAATTGAAAGAGTAAATATGCCATTTGGCATATGTACCTGTTCAATACAAGTCCGATAGAGTTAGTCTAGTAGGAAGTAGGGGGTATCGTGCACCCCCCGGAAATCAATTTCTAATTGATGTTTCTAGAGTGGAAAAATACCATAGAAAACGATTTGTTATGTTAAAAAGTTGACAAAATGTCCCACATACCATTTTTATGCAAATTAGTGACGCCATTACTGGAAAATGTATATTTCGCCACATCTCAGCTAATAGTGCACATAGCTCAACAATTAAGGTGTCTAACCCTGTGTTTTGATGGTCTAAGATCATTATAAAACTAGTCTTGAAGTGATCAGATGCGTCTAAAAGATGGTAGCGTGACAAGTATCGCCGCCATTAGCTAAAAAAACAAGTTTTCCCATATCTCCACGGAGATCAATGATATAAATTAGGCCTATAGTCATTCATTTCATTCATTCATTTATTATGCTGACATAAAGCGTCTGGACGTATGTTCTGATGCTCAACGAATATAAAAATATTAATATTCAAGAGATCAGATATGTACGAGGCATGTGATAGTATGCACATTAGTGCCATCATTAGCGTATACAAACTGATAACTGCACACACTATCTATCTATACCTAATGTATTTCTGAAGGTTCATCATAACAGAGTAACCCTATGTCCTAGTACACGATGTTGTAGAATGTATGCTAGGATACACATTAGTATGTACTAGCACATAATAACACTATGATGTGTCGCAGTAAATGAAAATGTTGTAGAATGTATTCTAGAATGTATACTAGCATGTTCTACCACATATTAACACTATGCATTTTTCTAAAGATTTTGTGGATAAAATTGCAACCATCCGCTCCAAATTTCAAGATAAAGTACATAAAATTCCATCGGTGCAAAAACCGGAAATTAGATCCAAAATAAACTCTTTTGAGCGTGCGACAGAAGATGACATTAGAAAGGCTTATTTTGAGCTCATCGTCAAAAGCATGTGATCTGGAACCCATTCCTGCAAGCGTGCTGAAAAATTGTCTTGATATAATAGTAACTCACATCACTGATATAATTAACATTTCAATAAACACAAGTACATTTCCAAAAAAATACAAAGAAAGTCATGTAAGACCACTACTTAGAAAAACATCTCTTCCCAGACGAACTGAAAAATTACAGGCCTGTATCCTACAACCAGCTTGCATATCTGGCTGACTTACTTATTAAACGAAAAATATCTACACTACAATTTCAAATCGATTTGTTGGTCATCATATAAGAACTAAGACTGGGTCAAGAGCTTTCTCTATATCTGGCCCAGCCTTATGGAACTGTGCCTGTGCCAATACGTAATGCCGAAATAATTTTACCTTTCCGGAAATTATTTAAATGTCATCTCTTTGATTTGGCATTCCCACCTTAGCTCTTCAGCAGCCCGGCTCCCTGTTGACGAACCTGCTTTGGCCTCGATTATGACACATTATCACGCTAAGGATTTGTGCGCCTCTGAGCTGGGTCCGATGAGTACGTGATATGTAGAATGTAGGACTGACAAGATGATTCTGAAGGGTTCCGGCCCAACCATTTACTCATCAATCATCACTTTCATCGAAACTCATAATTGTCATCATATTCTTCATGATTAACCTGATCATCTCCTTCCAGATCACCAGCATCCAGGAGATAAACCAGCGAGGTTGACAGGACAGGCCAACATAATCACAGTGGTTCCAAGACTCCCAGGTCAGTCTTCAACTACCCCTGTTGCTCCTCGTACATGCACGAAACAACCCGGTACGGTGGTTCACATGCTGGATGTGTGGCACCAAAGCAGACTGGTACGGGGAAGGCGAGACTGGTCGACCTTGGACTTGGAAATTGGCTTCTTGTCTTCTCTCACCATCTTGTGGGGCAGCTTGACATGGACGGCTTTCACAGAAGATTTACTAATGTGTCCGTACACCAGATACGTATGCAAACTGCTCCGGCTGTTTCATCACCTGAGGCTTGACGTTTGACGTCGTCACCCATTTGCCTGAATGTTTTGTAGAACCTGGTATTCTTTTCCAGCTTTTTATGTGGCCCTACCTTTCCCTTGCTTTTGAATGAACTGGTTCGATCCTCTCCACTGAAGACACATTAACCGAGGGGAGTGGCACAGTACGTTAATAGTGTTCTCCAAGAGACTCAGCCACGTCAGATAATTGTATGTTGACAATATGTCTGTGCTTCCCCGATCCATTGATTGAATGGGCATAATGCAGTAAAATCAAAAATATGTCTGGTACTGCACCTCCACCTGTGTTTTGATAAATTGAAACACTTAGCAAGATTAAAACAAAATATTATGGGAATAGACAATGCAGTAGCAAGACTAGTAACATAACACAATCATACCTAGCTATCTGTTATAACAAATTGATAAATTCTACCCTCCTCAATGAGGACTGCCATATTTGCTCTGTCCAGTCTGGAATTGGCCTGCTTACCACTCCATACAGCATACTGACATAACTGTTTCTTTGTGTCATCGTTTGTAAGGAAGCTCTTGAAATAATAGGGCTGCCTGACAGATAATCCAGCTAGAATGATCTCTAAGCTGCTACGTCTCAACCTCTCCTGCGCTTTGATAGACTCAGGATGATAACTGTCAGTCGAGATCGCCGTCTGATCGAGTATCTGTATGCATATCTCACAAATTGGGAAGGTTGGTAATGGTATGTAGCAGTGCTATACCATCCTGTATGAACAAATCGTCAACTCCTTGGTGTATGGCAGATTGTCTGGGGTAGCGTCTTCCAGAAGGTAGGGCCTTGTCAAGGAAGGTGACCTTGTTGATTTTCGAGGAAAAGCCATTTGGATACCCAAGCCAAGGAGGTACAGCCATACGTCATGAGCTCTTCCAAGTCCATTGGTTCATTTAGACTTTACGAGGAGAGGGGATGCCAGGTTGCTTTGCTCCTGGTACTAGATGACTTGATATGATAGATTCACATAGTAACACAGGTTGACACAGCTTACCATTTGAAAAACAATGATTATAGTTGTGAATGGGACTTAAATAACTGATTACCTTTCTCTGTGAGGAAGTGATGTTGATCTTGTTGTTGTCATCTTTTCAGAATTGAGTTCCATATTGGCGATTCTTAGTGGCCAGCATTAGTCTTGTGAAAGCCCATAGAATGTTACGACAAAAAGGACAACGGCGATCTGGTACTGATCTGGACTTCCAAGAATGTAAGTTTGTGCAAGTACATCAGCAATTACGATAACCGAACTGTGTATAAGCCAGAAAGAAAAGGCAACATGTGTGCTATTTGGGAATTTCTTGAATTTGACATGATTTTTTATTGGGTTATTCTGTAGCCGTTTCGTCAGTTTCTCAGCTTGGTAGTTCTGATTCATCATAGCCATTCAGTTCTTCGACATAGAGCAAGTGCAATGATGATAAAAATAGGACCTCATTATGTTGGACAACATGTTTTTCAGTACGAATACAAGTGCGTTCTCATGGACATATCAGATCGCTCTAAAAGTAGTTTTACTATGTTCTTTGACCCTCAAAACATAGGTCGGGAAACTTGTTATATGCAGTTATCTTTAATATTGGCTGAGCTATGGCGAAAAATAGACTTTTTGCTAATGGCGACAATATTTTGCGCAATAACATGTGTAAGACACATCTGATCACTTCAAGAATAGTTTTAAAATGTTTTTGGACCCTCAAAACATAGGGTTAGACACTTTAATTGTTGAGATATGTGCACTATTAGCTGAGATATGGCGAAATATACATTTTCCAGTAATGGCGTCACTAATTTGCATAAAAATGGTATGTGGGACATTTTGTCAACTTTTTAACATAGCAAATCGTTTTCTATGGTATTTTTCCAAGCTAAAAACATCAATTAGAAATTGATTTCCGGGGGGTGCACGATACCCCCTTCTTCCTGTCCAACTAAGTGCTAATTCTACCAATAACAGAATGTTGTCACAATGATCAATCATATGTCCGTCGAGACAACAGTAGACATGGTCTCGTGTTCACTTGCTTATAAAATTGTAATATTTCTTTCTTTGAACCTACACAACTTATATTGTTGGCAGAGTGGGGCTGGGGGCCTCGATTTGAAAGGGAATGGGCGAGCCTGAAATAGGCAAATTTACCTACAGAACAATCAAGTCTTAAATATTGCCCCATGATATAATTTCAAAAGTATAAAACACGATGTTTTTCATATGTATGTAGTATAGTCCTCGGATGTTGAAATAGTGCATCGGCCATTGTTAAGAACAAGAGGACGAACCCACAAAGCCAAAATACAGTATTTTGTTCTTTTCAGGCTAAAATTTACTGTATTTCGGCTTTGTGAGTTGGCCCCCTTGTGCTTAACCCTTTCAGTACGGGGACCGACACTGAAAGAGTAAAATATACAGAATTGTCGTAGGCCCATAGCATAGGTATCCAAATGAAGCAGAACGAGCTAACTAAGACATTTAGGATGACTTCAAATTGAACAAAAACTTTTGGTCTCCATGGTTTATGTTACAGATATTTCAGCGTTGAAATGGTTAATAATGTCCAGTTACCTTTGCATGTGATCTGCTGCTGATCCAGGATGAAGCCTGGCTGACAATCACAGGTGTAGTTGCCAGGTAGGTTACTACAGCCACCGTTACCACAGGGATCACTCAAACATTCATTGATATCTGAAACAATGTAAAAAGGTAACGACACTCAAACACTCATTTGTATCTGAAACAATGTAACAAAGTAATAAAGCTCAAACACTCATTTATATCTGAAACAATGCAACAAAGCAATAAAATTCAAACACTCATTTATATTTGAAACAATGCAACAAAGTAATAAAGCAATCAAACACTCATTTATATCTGAAACATTGCAACAGAGTAATACAACTCAAACACTCATTTATATCTGAAACATTGCCACAAAGTAATAAAACTCAAACACTCATTTATATCTGAAACAATGCAACAAAGTAATAAAACTCAAACTCTCCTTTATATCTGAAACATTGCCACAAAGTAATACAACTCACACACTGATTTTTATCTAAAACAATGCCACAAAGTAATACATATCAAACACTCATTTATATCTGACACAATGCAACAAAGTAATAAAACTCAAACTCCCATTTATATCTAAACCTATGCAACAAAGTAATAAAACTCAAACACTCATTTATATCGGAAACAGTGCAACAAAGTAATACAACTCAAACACTCATTTATATCTGAAACAATGTAGCAAAGTAATAATAAGTAATACAACTCAAACCCTCATTTATATCTGAAACAAAGTTACAGATGTAGAACACGAGTCACTCAAACACTCATTTATATCCCAGACAAATGACTAAAGTGTATATAATTTGTGTTGAATTTTGAAATATCTAAATGAATGCAACTGAGAAGAAATACTTGATTACTGAAAATCCCTTGTCACATTTATGCCCTGAATTGTTTTTTTAATTAAAATTCATTGACTATAGAAAATGACATGTGTTAGAGATCAAACAATTGTGCCAAGGTATTTTTAATGATGGTGGTTCCTTTGTGGAAAAGTCCACGTGTGTCCACGTGTTTGGTCAGTCAGTTTAGTTCTCTTATCAGTGGACGCATGCTACTATGCAGTGCTGGAATGACGTTGTTCCATAAGTCTAGATGGTAGACAAACGCTGAATGGTCAATGGGCTACACCTCAGGCAACAGCAGATTGATGCTGTTGGCGTCCTTCTGTTCTGAGAGTGCGAGCCTGTGACTGTGTCACGGGGCAGTCTAGTGGTTGGCAGTCCATAGCAGTTGGTGATTAGTCACTCACTCAGTCAGTTGAGAGTAGTCTCTTTGTTTGTATTCTAGCCTGGGTAAGGCTTGTGCCTTACCCAGGGCGGGCTATATTATAATATTGTAAAATGTGAATTGAACCTGACATTGTAATGAAATTGTGTATCAATTGTGAACTGTGTGCTGATATCTGCATTCTACATAAAGAACAATAAAGTATATATTAAATAACTGTCCTACACATGTATTTATAATTGGTCACTTACCAGTGCATGTTGAAGGTTGATTCTGTCCAACTTCATATCCAGGCGAGCAGTCACATGTATAGCTTCCCTCAGTGTTTCCACACGATCCCTGGCCACATGGGTCACTATCACATTCATTGATATCTAAAACAAAACACATGTACTGTGTTGTCATATGACACATAGCCGCAGGGGTGGTCAAAGGATTCATTGATATCTACATCATAACACATGTCTAGCTTTATTATAAACACATTGATTCAGGGGTCGTCGAGAGATTCATTTATATCTACAACATAACACACTTGTAATGTTATCACGCGATCACTACCCGACTACAGGGTCTTTCTGGCATTAGTTTATAACTAATGAGTGCCAAATAATGACATACTGTAGATCTGGTAATATTCGTGATGTTTTAATTTTCGCGAATTTCGCGAGGAGGACAAATTCGCGAATTCAAGAATCTCTTGAAAATTATTATTATAATATAGCGCTACTAAAGAAAAATGAAAATTCGCGAATTCTAAACTTCGTGAAAAGTCCCAAAATCAGAAATTCGCGAAAATCTAAACACGCGAAAATTACCAGATCAACAGATCTGCAATAGGTATAAGTGTGGTGCTAATATAATCTGAAAGTACATAAAATTCTACTTTTATATAGCCTAGATGTCAACTCAAAGTACATCTAATTCTACTTCTTTGTACGTATCAACACATGCGCTGCTGCATTAAGCGACATTGAAAAGAAGATATTTGTCAACCGCATCCAACACATATCTTGGTAATTTTTTCCTATCACTCTCTGTTTACTGTGGGGAAGGGGGTGACTATCATTTGCAAACTATTACCCACATTAAAATGTGATATCTAATGTATGGTATTTTTATTGTGTGTTTGTTGAGTGACAAGTGTTAATTTCAGGCCAAGGATTGCTTCTCATAGCAGCAGATTATCCGACCAAACACAAGCTATTACAATTAATATAACAATATCGATTTAAAACATTGAAATCACCAGCCAAAATGACACCATTAATTGGTGAATCCTCCCCCCGGCTGGATCCGCGCATGCCAATCACACACGAAAATGTTATATTAAAATAACTGTTTACCTATGCACGTAGGCTGAGTATTTCCATCAGGCTCATATCCCGGAGCGCATTGGCAAGTATAGCTTCCGTCAGTGTTGTCACATGTACCGTTGATACATGGGTCACTGGGGCACTCGTCAATATCTAAAATAACAGGAAAAACACCAGTGACTAAATTAGAGATTGAATGAACATAAGTTACTAACTTAGTGACACCCGTCCATATCTACAATTGTACCAAGCATAAGTCAATATTTTAACCCTTGGATGCTATACAATTAAAATTTTCACCCACTTGAAGTTGTACCTCACTACCGTGAACAACAATTTCAATTCAAACAACGCATATTTGTTTAATTTGATACCATTTGGTCTCAAAATAAACAACTTACCATGACAGGTGTGATTGCATACCTCTTGCCTATATGAACATATGTTCATATGAGACACCCCTCCATATCTACAATATCACCAAGCATAAGTCGGTGGAGTAAGAACATTTGTCAACATTTTAACCTTGAAATGCTATAAGTGGTACAATTCAAATGTTCACCCACTTGAAGTTGTGTCTAGCTACCGTGACCTACAACTTCAAGTGAGTTTAAATTATTTATATTTGTTTTTCTCATTTGAAACCGTTTGGTCTGAAATTAAACTAACTACCATGACAGGTGTGATTGCATACCCCTTGCCAGATCTGACCTAGACAGGTGTGATTACATAGGCCTACTTACATTGGCAGGTAGTGTTATCAGGTGTGATACTACACGCCTCATCGCAGATTACCGTGGTTTCAGTATCAGGTGTGATCGTATAGGGCCTATACCCATTGTCAGAGCTTACCTTGACAGATGTGATTACACACTTTCTTATAATCAGGTGTGATGGTACACCCTTTATCACACCTTACCAGGACAGGTATACCCCTTGGCAGAGCTAATCTTGACAGGTGAAGTTATTCGCTGTGATAGTAGTAGTCCGTCAGCTACAGGCCAACATTTAAAAGTAGTAGCTTAATGTTATTACGGACTATATTATAATGTCCCTCCAAATTTCGTATTTTCATAACAAATAGAACAAAAATTAACTATACATTTGTATTACATATTCAACTTATTCCAATACACAAATAGGTCAATAAAACTATCAGTTTATGATAATTTACGTCTCTGTGGTGACATATATATTATATAAACCATGCAGACCAAAGGGTTTTATTCAATTCGAAATCACCATAAATGGCTTAGTTAGCTCTTTATGATTTATTTGAATACCTATATTATGGGTCTTCGATCATTATATATATGTTCACTCTTACAGTGCGGGTATAGATTTTAGACGTCATAATCTGACGTAAACAGACGTCAGTTTATTATCCCTGCGCTGTAAAGTTGAACCCTTATGATGCATTAAGAACATTTTGCATCTCATAAGAATGACTTATATTTCATAAGACCTGGGGATTTTAAAACGATTTCTTTATGGAATTGTTTAATATTAACAATATCTTGTTTCATTTGTCACTCACTTAAAATCATCGTCATCTACTACAAGTCGCGAATTGCGACAGCAATTCACAGCTTGTAGTGGATGAAGATTACAATGGTAAATTCAGGTTTGAAATGGTTAATTTGACAATGTTTTGATTAAGTCAAACATGGATTGACAGCATAAATTTTTGCAGACCAAATTATGTTATTATCGAGCTGCGAGGAGTTGTACACATAGACCCTGAAAGAATAGCAACGGTTGACTTGGAAATGGGTCAAAGTAGCATTATTTGATGGGTGATGACCGAATGAACTTATGTCAAGACAAATGAGAGTGAGTAAATGGTACTACTGTTTTACTGGTTCACTCACCCACACAGGAGATGTTGTGCTGACTGATGATGAATCCAGGATGACAGGAGCAGCTGTAGGATCCCTGGAGATTGGCACAATCCCCATGAACACAGGGATCTAAGTCACATTCATTCACGTCTACAACACACACCACTAAAGTCAGCGAGTGAGTCATTATGAATGAATTATTGAATTAATGAATCAGTGAATTAATGAATTAATAAAATAATGAATAATTGAATTAATTAAATAATTAATTTTCGAATTAATGAATTAATGAATTATTGAACTAATGAATTAATAAATTGATGAATGAATGAATGAATGAATTAATGGATGATTGAATGAATGAATGAATGAATGGATGAATGAATGAATGAATGAATGAATGAATGAATGAATAAATGAATGAATAAATGAATGAATGATTCGATGGACCAACAAAGAAACAAAAAATACAAATAAAAGACAACCAACAAACAAACCAAAAAACAACGAACAAACGCACAACCAAAAAATCAAACAATCAATCAATCAATCAATCAATCAATCAATCAATCAATGAATCAATCAATCAATCAATCAATCAATCAATCAATCAATCAATCAATCAATCAATCAATCAATCAATCAATCAATCAATCAATCAATCAATCAATCAATCAATCAATCAATCAATCAATCAATCAATTAATCAATCAATCAATCAATCAATCAATCAATCAATCAATCAATCAATCAATCAATCAATCAATCAATCAATCAATCAATCAATCAATCAATCAATCAATCAATCAATCAATCTATTAATCAATCAATCAATCAATCAATCAATCAATCAATCAATCAATCAATCAATCAATCAATACCACGATAAAATAATTTATTGATACATGAAGCAATCAATAAACATGGTAAAACAATTAATAACCTAGATAGAATGCCTGGTTACAAGTCTCAATAATAATTATTTATATTATACTCACCAAGGCATGTGCGTAGTGGGGCACTACTGGGCTGGAACCCCTGATGACAGGCACACTCGTAGCCTCCTTGTGTGTTATCACAGGAGCCGTTAACACACGGGTTCGCATCCAAGCACTCATCAATATCTGAGAAAACAAACATAATTGAGTGACACAATGTCTCTTCAGATTATATAATACAGTAATTTTTTTAGATTAAATTTATGTTTTCAGATTTGTATCTTTAGATATAACATGGTATGAAGCGGTATCATTCAGCACGATTGAGACTGAATGGCGTTTCAGGTTAAAATAGATGTTCAATATCAAGTCCATTGTCAGAAAAAGAGTCAAGTTACGATTTGTTGTTTCTCACACACCCACACTTTTGGCTGACACCTGATAGATTTTAGTTAGTAGTTCTGGTTGTCACTCCCGATACACGTCTGGTTGACATGTTTTAGTTTGTATTTTCTGTTTTTTTACTCACCCATACAAGTATGGCTAACAAGTGACATTTTTTAGTTAGTATTTTCTGTGATATATTTAGTCAGTGTTTTCTGCTTTGTTACTCACCCACACATGTCTGGCTGTCATCTCCCTCCACCTCCCATCCCTCATGACAGTCACACGTATAGTTGCCATAAGTGTTGTTACACACACCTTCACCACACGGGGTACCTCCACTACACTCATCAATATCTTCAACCAATAGAAACACAATATCTGACACAGGATATGGTATTCATGGTTCCAAGATTCAAATAAAAAGTGGTTCATTTGTACTCACTTTGACCGTCTTTAGACGTCAGATTCTGACGTCTAAAGACATCTAAAGTCAGATGATTCGACGACCACCACCATCTGAGCGGAATCACCCGCAATGATCATTACGTGATCAAGATCTGCTGAAAGCAGGTCGAAACGTCGTAATCAATTCATATGAAGTTCCAAAGTGAGTAAAATTTAACCACTTTCTACATAATGTGATTCCTTTGAGTAATCTATTATACTACAATAACGGAATATGTGTGCATTTATACCATTGCTATGCAGATCACCTTGCCATTCATGAATCAACTGTGTATTGTGCACAGGTATAGTTAGGCCTTGGCTTAAAGGGTGGTCAGTGAGCATTTGAATTTTAATTAACCTACTGGAAGCGCTTCCGGAAAACGAAATATATTGAAACAATGTTGATTTAATGCTGCCATAAAGTCGCAACTCAACGGACTTAGCAAACACGATATGGTGGACCTGATCCGTGACATGCGCCACACACATGTAGCAGAGCGAATATATTGTGAGCCACAAGTTATCCTGCTGAAAACTACATGATTAATCGAGGTTATACTACATGGTTTATATCGTAACCTTGCAATTGAAAGAGTAAATATGCCATTTGGCATATGTACCTGTTCAATCCAAGTCCGATAGAGTTAGTCTAGTAGGAAGAAGGGGGTATCGTGCACCCCCCGGAAATCAATTTCTAATTGATGTTTCTAGAGTGGAAAAATACCATAGAAAACGATTTGCTATGTTAAAAAGTTGACAAAATGTCCCACATACCATTTTTATGCAAATTAGTGACGCCATTACTGGAAAATGTATATTTCGCCATATCTCAGCTAATAGTGCACATAGCTCAACAATTAAGGTGTCTAACCCTGTGTTTTGATGGTCTAAGATCATTATAAAACTAGTCTTGAAGTGATCAGATGCGTCTAAAAGATGCTAGCGTGACAAGTATCGCCGCCATTAGCTAAAAAAACAAGTTTTCCCATATCTCCACGGAGATCAATGATATAAATTAGGCCTGTAGTCATTCATTTCATTCATTCATTTATTATGCTGACATAAAGCGTCTAGACGTATGTTCTGATGCTCAACGAATATAAAAATATTAATATTCAAGAGATCAGATATGTACGAGGCATGTGATAGTATGCACATTAGTGCCATCATTAGCGTATACAAACTGATAACTGCACACGCTATCTATCTATACCTAATGTATTTCTGAAGGTTCATCATAACAGAGTAACCCTATGTCCTAGTACACGATGTTGTAGAATGTATGCTAGGATACACATTAGTATGTACTAGCACATAATAACACTATGATGTGTCGCAGTACATGAGAATGTTGTAGAATGTATTCTAGAATGTATACTAGCATGTTCTACCACATATTAACACTATGCATTTTTCTAAAGATTTTGAGGATAAAATTGCAACTATCGCTCCAAATTTCAAGATAAAGTACATAATATTCCATCGGTGCAAAAACCGGAAATTAGATCTAAACTAAACTCTTTTGAGTGTGCGACAGAAGATGAAATTAGAAAGGCTTATTTTGAGCTCATCGTCAAAAGCATGTGATCTGGAACCCATTCCTGCAAGCGTGCTGAAAAATTGTCTTGATATAATAGTAACTCACATCACTGATATAATTTACATTTCAATAAACACAAGTACATTTCCAAAAAAATACAAAGAAAGTCATGTAAGACCACTACTTAGAAAAACATCTCTTCCCAAACGAACTGAAAAATTACAGGCCTGTATCCTACAACCAGCTTGCATATCTGGCTGACTTACTTATTTGTCCGAAAAATATCTACACTACAATTTCAAATCGATTTGTTGGTCATCATATAAGAACTAAGACTGGGTCAAGAGCTTTCTCTATATCTGGCCCAGCCTTATGGAACTGTGCCTGTGCCAATACGTAATGCCGAAATAATTTTAACTTTCCGGAAATTATTTAAATGTCACCTCTTTGATTTGGCTTTCCAACCTTAGCTCTTCAGCAGCCCGGCTCCCTGTTGACGAACCTGCTTTGGCCTCGATTATGACACATTATCACGCTAAGGATTTGTGCGCCTCTGAGCTGGGTCCGATGAGTACGTGATATATAGAATGTAGGACTGACAAGATGATTCTGAAGGGTTCAGGCCCAACCATTTACTCATCAATCATCACTTTCATCGAAACTCATAATTGTCATCATATTCTTCATGATCAACCTGATCATCTCCTTCCAGATCACCAGCATCCAGGAGATGAACCAGCGAGGTTGACAGGACAGGCCAACATAATCACAGTAGTTCCAAGACTCCCAGGTCAGTCTTCAACTACCCCTGTTGCTCCTCGTACATGCACGAAACAACCCGGTACGGTGGTTCACATGCTGGATGTGTGGCTCCAAAGCAGACTGGTACGGGGAAGGCGAGACTGTTCGACCTTGGACTTGGAAATTGGCTTCTTGTCTTCTCTCACCAACTTGTGGGCAGCTTGACATGAACGGCTTTCACAGAAGATTTATTAATGTGTCCGTACACCAGATACGTATGCAAACTGCTCCGACTGTTTCATCACCTGAGGCTTGACGTTTGACGTCGTCACCCATTTGCCTGAATGTTTTGTAGAACCTGGTATTCTTTTCCAGCTTTTTATGTGGCCCTACCTTTCCCTTGCCTTTGAATGAACTGGTTCAATCCTCTCCACTGAAGACACATTAACCGAGGGGAGTGGCACAGTACGTTAATGGTGTTCTCCAAGAGACTCAGCCACGTCAGATAATTGTATGTTGACAATATGTCGGTGCTTCCCCGATCCATTGATTGAATGGGCATGATGCAGTAATATCAAAAATATGTCTGGTACTGCACCTCCACCTGTGTTTTGATAAATTGAAACACTTGGCAAGATTAAAACAAAATATTATGGGAATAGACAATGCAGTAGCAAGACTAGTAACATAACACAATCATACCTAGCTATTTGTTGTAACAAATTGATAAATTCTACCCTCCTCAATGGGTACTGCCATATTTGTTCTGTCCAGTCTGAAATAGGCCTGCTTACCACTCCATACAGCATACTGACATAACTGTTTCTTTGTGTCATCGTTTGTAAGGAAGCTCTTGAAATAATAGGGCTGCCTGACAGCTAATCCAGCTAGAATGATCTCTAAGCTGCTACGTCTCAACCTCTCCTGCGCTTTGATAGACTCAGGATGATAACTGTCAGTCGAGATCTCCGTCTGATCGAGTATCTGTATGCATATCTCACAATTTGGGAAGGTTGGTAATGTTATGTAGCAGTGCTATACCATCCTGTATGAACATATCGTCAACTCCTAGGTGTATGGCAGATTGTCTGGGGTAGCGTCTTCCAGAAGGTACGTCATGAGCTCTTCCAAGTCCATTGGTTCATTTAGACTTTACGAGGAGAGGGGATGCCAGGTTGCTTTGCTCCTGGTACTAGATGACTTGATATGATAGATTCACATAGTAACACAGGTTGACACAGCTTACCATTTGAAAAACAATGAATATAGTTTTGAATGGGATTTAAATAACTGATTACCTTTCTCTGTGAGGAAGTGATGTTGATCTTGTTGTTGTCATCTTTTCAGAATTGAGTTCCATATTGGCGATTCTTAGTGGCCAGCATTAGTCTTGTGAAAGCCCATAGAATGTTACGACAAAAAAGACAACGGCGATCTGGTACTGATCTGCACTTCCAAGAATGTAAGCTTGTGCAAGAACATCAGCAATTACGATAACCGAACTGTGCATAAGCCAGAAAGAAAAGGCAACATGTGTGCTATTTGGGAATTTCTTGAATTTGACATGATTTTTTATTGGGTTTTTCTGTAGCCGTTTCGTCAGTTTCTCAGCTTGGTAGTTCTGATTCATCATAGCCATTCAGTTCTTCGACATAGAGCAAGTGCAATGATGATAAAAATAGGACCTCATTATGTTGGACAACATGTTTTTCAGTACGAATACAAGTGCCTTCTCATGGACATATCAGATCGCTGTAAAAGTAGTTTTACTATGTTCTTTGACCCTCAAAACATAGGTCTGGAAACTTGTTATATGCAGTTATCTTTAATATTGGCTGAGCTATGGCGAAAAAAAGACTTTTCGCTAATGGCGGCACTATTTTGCGCAATAACATGTGTAAGACACATCTGATCACTTCAAGAATAGTTTTATAATGTTTTTGAACCCTCAAAACATAGGGTTAGACACTTTAATTGTTGAGATATGTGCACTATTAGCTGAGATATGGCGAAATATACATTTTCCAGTAATGGCGTCACTAATTTGCATAAAAATGGTATGTGGTACATTTTGTCAACTTTTTAACATAGCAAATCGTTTTCTATGGTATTTTTCCAATCTAGAAACATCAATTAGAAATTGATTTCCGGGGGGTGCACGATACCCCCTTCTTCCTGCCCAACTAAGTGCTAATTCTACCCATAACATAATGTTGTCACAATAATCAATCATATGTCCGTCGAGACAACAGTAGACATGGTCTCGTGTTCACTTGCTTATAAAAGTGTAATATTTCTTTCTTTGAACCTACACAACTTATATTGTTGGCAGAGTGGGGCTGGGGGCCTCGATTTGAAAGAGAATGGGCGAGCCTGAAATAGGCAAATTTACCTACAGAACAATCAAGTCTTAAATATTGCCCCATGATATAATTTCAAAAGTATAAAACACGATGTTTTTCATATGTATGTAGTATAGTCCTCGGATGTTGAAATAGTGCATCGGCCATTGTTAAGAACAAGAGGACGAACCCACAAAGCCAAAATACAGTATTTTGTTCTTTTCAGGCTAAAAGTTACTGTATTTTGGCTTTGTGAGTAGGCCCCCTTGTGCTTAACCCTTTCAGTACGGGGACCGACACTGAAAGAGTAAAATATACAGAATTGTCGTAGGCCCATAGCATAGGTATCCAAATGAAGCAGAACGAGCTAACTAAGACATTTAGGATGACTTCAAATTGAACAAAAACTTTTGGTCTCCATGGTCTATGTTACAAATATTTCAGCGTTGAAATGGTTAATAATGTCCAGTTACCTTTGCATGTGATCTGCTGCTAATCCAGAATGAAGCCTGGCTGACAATCACAGGTGTAGTTGCCAGGTAGGTTTCTACAGCCACCGTTACCACAGGGATCACTCAAACATTCATTGATATCTGAAAAAAATGTAAAAGGGTAACAACACTCAAACACTCATTTGTATCTGAAACAATGTAACAAAGTAATAAAGCTCAAACACTCATTTATATCTGAAACAATGCAACAAAGTAATAAAATTCAAACACTCATTTATATTTGAAACAATGCAACAAAGTAATAAAGGAATCAAACACTCATTTATATCTGAAACATTGCAACAGAGTAATACAACTCAAACACTCATTTATATCTGAAACATTGCCACAAAGTAATAAAACTCAAACACTCATTTATATCTGAAACAATGCAACAAAGTAATAAAACTCAAACTCTCCTTTATATCTGAAACATTGCCACAAAGTAATACAACTCAAACACTCATTTTTATCTAAAACAATGCGACAAAGTAATACAAATCAAACACTCATTTATATCTGACACAATGCAACAAAGTAATAAAACTCAAACACTCATTTATATCTGAAACAATGCAACAAAGTAATAAAACTCAAACTCTCCTTTATATCTGAAACATTGTCACAAAGTAATACAACTCAAACACTCATTTTTATCTAAAACAATGCGACAAAGTAATACAAATCAAACACTCATTTATATCTGACACAATGCAACAAAGTAATAAAACTCAAACTCCCATTTATATCTGAACCTATGCAACAAAGTGATAAAACTCAAACACTCATTTATATCTGAAACAATGCAACAAAGTAATACAACTCAAACACTCATTTATATCTGAAACAATGCAGCAAAGTAATAATAAGTAATACAACTCAAACACTCATTTATATCTGAAACAAAGTTACAGATGTAGAACACGAGTCACTCAAACACTCATTTATATCCCAGACAAATGACTACAGTGTATATAATTTGTGTTGAACTTTGAAATATCTAAATGAATGCAACTGAGAAGAAATACTTGATTACTGAAAATCCCTTGTCACATTTATGCCCTGAATTGTTTTTTTAATTAAAATTCATTGACTATAGAAAATGACATGTGTTAGAGATCAAACTATTGTGCCAAGGTATTTTTAATGATGGTGGTTCCTTTGTGGAGAAGTCCACGTGTGTCCACGTGTTTGGTCAGTCAGTTTAGTTCTCTTATCAGTGGACGCATGATACTATGCAGTGCTGGAATGACGTTGTTCCATAAGTCTAGATGGTAGACCAACGCTGAATGGTCAATGGGCTACACCTCAGGCAACAGCAGATTGATGCTGTTGGCGTCCTTCTGTTCTGAGAGTGCGAGCCTGTGACTGTGTCACGGGGGCAGTCTAGTGGTTGGCAGTCCATAGCAGTTGGTGATTAGTCACTCACTCAGTCAGTTGAGAGTAGTCTCTTTGTTTGTATTCTAGCCTGGGTAAGGCTTGTGCCTTACCCAGGGCGGACTATATTATAAAATTGTAAAATGTGAATTGAACCTGACATTGAAATTGTGTATCAATTGTGAACTGTGTGCTGATATCTGCATTCTACATAAAGAACAATAAAGTATATATTAAATAACTGTCCTACACATGTATTTATAATTGGTCACTTACCAGTGCATGTTGAAGGTTGATTCTGTCCAACTTCATATCCAGGCGAGCAGTCACATGTATAGCTTCCCTCAGTGTTTCCACACGATCCCTGGCCACATGGGTCACTATCACATTCATTGATATCTACAACAAAACACATGTAGTGCTATCATATTCACTTATATCTACAGCATAGCACATGTACAGTGTCATCACATGAACCCTGGACACAAGGGTCAGTATCACACTGATATATATCTACAACAACACACATGTACAGTGCTGTCACATTCATTGATATCAACAACATAACAGATGCACAGCGCTATCACACGACGCCTGGCCGCAGGGGTCACTATCACATTCATTAATATCTAAAACAAAACACATGTACTGTGTTGTCATATGACACATGCCCGCAGGGGTGGTCAAAGGATTCATTGACATCTACATCATAACACATGTCTAGCTTTATTATAAACACATTGATTCAGGGGTCGTCGAGAGACTCATTTATATCTACAACATAACACACTTGTAATGTTATCACGCGATCACTACCTGACTACAGGGTGTTTCTGGCATTAGTTTATAATTAATGAGTGCCAAATAATGACATACTGTAGATCTGGTAATATTCGTGAGGTTTTAATTTTCGCGAATTTCGCGAGGAGGACAAATTCGCAAATTCAAGAATCTCTTGAAAATTATTATTATAATTTAGCACTACTAAAGAAAAATGAAAATTCGTTAATTCTAAGCTTCGTGAAAAGTCCCAAAATCAGAAATTTGCGAAAATCTAAACACGCGAAAATTACCAGATCTACAAAAGTTCTCTCGCCTGGCAAATACTGCAATAGGTATAAGTGTGGTGCTAATATAATCTGAAAGTACATACAATTCTACTTTTATATAGCCTAGATGTCAACTCAAAGTACATCTAATTCTACTTCTTTGTACGTAGTAACACATGCGCTGCTGCATTAAGCGACATTGAAAAGAAGATATTTGTCAACCGCATCCAACACATATCTTGGCAAATTTTTCCTATCACTCTCGGTTTACTGTGGGGAAGGGGGTGACTATCATTTGCAAACTATTACCCACAATAAAATGTGA
Organism: Flabesymbios commensalis; assembly: GCA_964017125.1. Taxonomy (NCBI): domain Eukaryota; kingdom Metazoa; phylum Annelida; class Polychaeta; order Terebellida; family Flabelligeridae; genus Flabesymbios; species Flabesymbios commensalis. Next base: position 171,141 of record CAXHKU010000896.1, on the reverse strand, counting down.
TATCTAATGTATGGTATTTTTATTGTGTGTTTGTTGAGTGACAAGTGTTAATTTCAGGCAAAGGATTGCCTCATAGCAGCAGATTATCCGACCAAACACAAGCTATTACAATTAATATAACAATATCGATTTAAAACATTGAAATCACCAGCCAAAATGACACCATTAATTGGTGAATCCTCCCCCCGGCTAGATCCGCGCATGCCAATCACACACGAAAATGTTATATTAAAATAACTGTTTACCTATGCACGTAGGCTGAGTATTTCCATCAGGCTCATATCCCGGAGCGCATTGGCAAGTATAGCTTCCGTCAGTGTTGTCACATGTACCGTTGATACATGGGTCACTGGGGCACTCGTCAATATCTAAAATAACAAGAAAAACACCAGTGACTAAATTAGAGATTGAATGCACATAAGCTACTAACTTAGTGACACCCGTCCATATCTACAATTGTACCAAGCATAAGTCAATATTTTAACCCTTGGATGCTATACAATTGAAATTTTCACCCACTTGAAGTTGTACCTCGCTACCGTGAACAACAATTTCAATTCAAAATACGCTTATTTGGTAAATTTGAGACCATTTGGTCTCAAATTAAACAACTTACCATGACAGGTGTGATTGCTATATGAACATATGTTCATATCAGACACCCCTCCATATCTAAAATATCACCAAGCATAAGTCGGTGGAGTAAGAACATTTGTCAACATTTTAACTTTGAAATGCTATAAGTGGTACAATTCAAATGTTGACCCACTTGAAGTTGTGTCTAGCCACCGTGACCTACAACTTCAAGTGAGTTTAAATTACTCATATTTGTTTTTCTCAATTTGAAACCGTTTGGTCTGAAATTAAACTAACTACCATGATACGTGTGATTGCATACCCCTTGCCAGATCTGACCTAGACAGGTGTGATTACATAGGCCTACTTACATTGGCAGGTAGTGTTATCAGGTGTGATACTATACGCCTCATCGCAGATTACCGTGGTTTCAGTATCAGGTGTGATCGTATAGGGCCTATACCCATTGTCAGAGCTTACCTTAACAGATGTGATTACACACTTTCTTATAATCAGGTGTGATGGTACACCCTTAATCACACCTTACCAAGACATATACCCCTTGGCAGAGCTAATCTTTACAGGTGAAGTTATTCGCTGTGATAGTAGTAGTCCGTCAGCTACAGGCCAACATTTAAAAGTAGTAGCCTAATGTTATTACGGACTATATTATAATGTCCCTCCAAATTTCTTATTTTCATAACAAATAGAACAAAAATTAACTATACATTTGTATTACATATTCAACTTATTCCAATACACAAATAGGTCAATAAAACTATCAGTTTATGATAATTTACGTCTCTGTGGTGACACATAGCTGTCAAATCTCCGGTAAAATTAAGTTTACATCCGATGGAGAACACCGTAACCATGGCAACTGACCAAAAATCATACACTCAATAATATAATTTACTAGGCGGCTTTAATCATATTGCTCAAAATGGATAAAATAAAAACTATTGTTAATTTCACCATAATAAACGCTTATATGAAGACATAGCTGTCAAATCGTTTAAAAACTAAATTCACATTCGATAGGAAACACCATAACCATGGTAATTCGGACCAAAACACCATACATTCAATAACGTAAATTACTAGGTGGTTCGAAACATAGCGCTCAAAATAGGTAAACAAAACAATAGAATTAATTTTATCAGATTATATACGTCTACGCCGTCTATGTGGAGATACATAGCCATTGAATCATTTGAAGATTTATTTACATCCCACTGGCACAGACAGCACGGTAACTATGGTAACCGACCAATAGGCCATAGCTCTGGACCGAAACAAATTCAGCTTGAGCAACAAGCAGGGCCAGACCCGATTTTTCAGGCAAATAGACACGGCATGCTGTAAAAGGTCGGCCAATGAAATTCATATCTATACAGATCTGCATGTATATGAGCACAACCTAGGAGGACTACCTCGTGAACAGTTTGCTGTAAACATGTGAGCAGCTAAAATACAAGATGGCCACCAGCGACCCAATCCAAATTTGAATAATTTTTAACTTTTGAAATAAAAATCAAAGAATATTACGCAATACCTCATTTTAGACTAAATCAATGACGACAAATACATTAAAAAAAATATTTTTACGTGTGAAGGTCCTCTGAGGGTGAAATCCAAGATTTCGGCCATTATTAATCGATGTTATTCCTACCATTGAAATCAAACTCACATCTTTGTCATGTTTATGTAACACAGGGTGTTAATAAGACATCAACACCCACTGCTGACAGGGTCAACCTGTCAGTAATACAACAATACCCACTACTGACAGGGTGACCCTGTCAATAATACATCACCACCCACTGCTGACAGGGTCACCCTGTTAATAAGACATCAACACCCGCTGCTGACAGGGGCAACCTGTCAGTAATACAACAATACCCACTGCTGACAGGGTGACCCTGTCAATAATACATCACCACCCACTGCTGACAAGGCAGCCCTGTCAATAACACAATCACGTCCACTGCTGACAGGGTAAGACCAATATAATACAGATATAATACATTGGTTGCATTTCTTATTATTATTATAATAATTATTATTATTAGTTCTTGATTGGTTGTTATTCACCCTGTCAACAACATATTCTGATGCACTGTTGACAGCGTCACACAGTCAATTATGCATAAATGATCAATATTGACAGGGTGTCCCTGTCAGTAGTGTTTGTTAATGCAGTATTGACAGGGTGGTCCTGTCAATAATGCAGTTTCAACTATTATTGACAGGGTGACCCTGTCAGCAGTAGTTCTAAATGCCCTATTGACAGGGTCACCCTGTCAATACGAGTTGAAACTGCAGTATTGACAGGGTCACTCTGTCAATAGCCTCCGCCATAAATTAATGGCTTTATATATATCGGTCTTCTCTGCGATGTATGCATCATCGAATGGGTGCCCTGCATGGAAGCGACTTTTCAAAAGCCCTTTGCATATTTCATTTGCATTCTGAAAAAAATCATCTGATAAAAAATAAAAAATGCTGACTGTAATACAGAAGATCCGAACCCATAACAACTTGGTGTAATTTATTATGTTTGGTTAAAAATAAACGTTTTTAACTTTTAGGACTTGGGAGTGAAGTATGTCAACTTTCCTATATTATTACATTTTGTGCTTGGATAATCTGTTAACCTACATCTCTGAGCGCTTATAGACACTAATAATTAGTTCCTTAAATACTTTCAACTATATTATTTTTATTTTTAATCTTCTTCCACTACTCGAAATTTGCGCATCTATTTCTCCCAGTGTGTTTGACGTATAGACTTCAAACTTAGCCACAATATTGGATAGGCGTCAGAAAGAAGTGCTATTGTTTTTATAGCAAATCCAACCAACAGATTTTGAGGAATGCGGGGTAAAAGGTCCCATTTTTCCCAGTCATAATACATTATGCGATTTTCAAATCGCCATATCTCCCAGAGTTTTTATCCGATCCTCTCCCAATTTCACATGCCAGCTCTCCAGGGTACCCTACAATACTCCACAAGTTTTCCCCATAGGTAATACATTAGATCTTTAGGACATCATATCCCCCATAGTTTTCAACCGATCCTCTCCATATTTAATATACAAACTAAACAAACTAAACAGGACCAAAATTTGGGCCAAACAGGGTTATGGTATACACCACATGCCCTTGTGATGATGGTACTATACAGATATGCAGGCATGCCCGAAAAAAAATTTGGCATGGATTCCCCCCCTTTTTGTAAATACTAATATATACAAAATTGGCATGGATTCCCCCCCTTTTTGTAAATACTAATATATACCCCCCCTTTTTGTAAATACTAATATATACAAAATTGGCATGGATCCCCCCCCCCTTTGTGTAAATACTAATATATACTAAGTCCAGTCGAGGGTCACCATTTCAAAAAAAAATTGTAATGTCTGCCATCAGCAGCTCTTCTAATATGCGAATTCAATTTAAAAAAAAATGCTAAATTTTTTTAACTGAGAAGAAATGGATTTCACCCTGACTGGACTTATAGTACCTACAAATGTACTGTGTTATTGACTGTAATACGTGACCCCGCCACTATTCCTCGTGCCTCATCTAATCCCATGAAAGATGAGTCCCTTGTCCACAAGGGGCTACTGAGGGCCGGCCAGACGGACAGCCTTCTACGATGTTACAGACAGCCAATACCACAGTATGTTTTCACTTTTTAAAAATAATTTACTTTAATTCTACACATTTAAAACTGAAATGTTTATTTGTAGTACTCCATTTCACCTTTTTTTTAATTAATTGCCAATTACTTATGAGTCTTACCTTACATCAGCAGTAGTTTAGATGGAAAAAACAAAATAATTTTAATAAAAAAAACTATTTTACTGATTTTTTTATTGCATCATTCACACATCACAGTCACGCGACAAGAACAAAATCAACAACAAAGTTTTTTTTTATTATTTTCATTTTATTACTCATATTGGGATGAATCATCTCTTTTTTGGGCATTGCAGAACCAAACGAGTGCATCATTGATCTATGTTGTTAGGCTTCAAAAGTAAATATGTGAGCTTGCATTTACTTGATATCATCTGTCCAATATGACAATTAATATTCTTTGTAAAACTCATATACTTCGCTGACTGAGACAACTTTTTTCAATTTCATTCGAGCTGTGCAACACTAATTACCTTCAATTACAAGCTATTGCTGACCAAATGGACACTGTGCCAAAGCATATTTTAGTTGCCAGCTTTGCTATGGTACCAATTTAATGTTGGCCCAGCATCACACACAATGTCAACGATCCAAATGAAATGAAATGAATGGGGTTTTAGACCACCTGTGTGCACATACGCTAAACTGTGCCAAGAGAACCTCCTGAGGATAGTGAGATGACACTGCCCTGCAGACACAGGAATTGAAATTCGAGCGCTGATGGTCTGAGGCCGAGCACGGTACCGCTCGATCACGGAAGCTTCCCACAACATTATTGAATATTTTAAGAATTAGCAATTGTCCAGCATTAGGCAAACATTAGGCCAATCAATGAAGGGTTTTAGGCCTAACAAAGCAAACATGATTTTGTACCACAGTATCTGACTCTGGCCCAGCATTGGCCAAACCAACAATAACATAATTGGTTTAATGTCAGATGTTTTCAGGACATGAAAAGGCCCTACTAGGCGCCGACGTTCTTTAAAACAGGTCACTGCTCAACTGACAAAAATCTGTTGAAAAAATACCAGTCGAATGGGGTAAATATTAGTTGTGTGAGACCTTGAATCACTTGATTGATCATTGACATTGAATGTTTGGTTGATGACACTGTCAGACAAAGTGACACTGACCAGTGACAGTGGATGGGCGATATTACACTTACAGAAGGTCCCAAGTTATCTATAAACGTTATAGTCTATTACTAACATTAATTCAAATGTGATAATGTCTAATTTGTGTCGCACTGATATAATTTGTTAATTGAAATTGAAAAAAGTGTCAGCATCCAGCTAGATAATAGTCAAACATCAGTAGACAAGTTATAGATATTAGAATAGAGTTCAAGTTCAAGTTCAAGTTCAATGAAGCAACTCCCAGGGGAGTGCCCGGTCCCGTCTTTAAAAAGACGCCCGAAATGCCGGGGTTCACCAAAATGACCCCTCCTCGTCTCCCTGCAGGCATGAGGAGCCCTTGCACGTCCACTTCACCGCCACTTTACTACCAATGCCAAAGGCTTAGGCTGTAAAATAGCAGTAAAATAGCATACAAAAGCAATTCCCACCCGCGGAAAACAAGAAAGAATCAAGTGGGGGCAGACCTCGTGTATTCCCTACTGTCCGCCCGGAGGCAATGCCCTGGCCGCTGGGTATTCACAGGGGCTTCATGTGTTGACGTTTAATGACGATCCATGCCCTGACCGCTGGGTATGCACAGGGGCTTCGTGTAGTGAAGATTTACAATGCCCAACCAGTGAGTTCCGTGAAGTAGCCTATATCATACGTCTTGCAAGCCCAGGCCAATAGTCGGAACACCTCTCACTGACGCTCTTTGGGTGTGAGGAGACTCTGGATGCAAGAGAAGAATTAGCCGCCAAACCAATTCCCACCCTCAAACGTGCGGAAAAGTATAATGACCAAAGGACAAGGATTGCACGACCCCTGATATCGCTTCGGGTACGAGGAGCCTCTGGATGCCAAAAAGGCAATAGCTTCCAAGGCAATTCCTACCGTCCGACGCTAAACTACACTGTATAAAAACAGCCTTTCACCCCTCACCTTTGACAAGGCTTTGTCCCAGCCCAGAACACCTTTCAGGCTCTCTCAGACTCCTTTCGGGTACGAGAAGACTCTGGATGCGAGAAAAGCAACAGCTTCCGAGGCAATTCCCACCCTTAGAAGCTTAGAAAAGGTGTAATGGGCAAGGTCAAAGAATGCAGGCTTGCAGCCAGTGTCACTCACTCGGTCTCAAAAGTCTAGAGAACCAGTCAGTGACAGTGTGATTGAAGACTTGTTGTTGTTCCCTTGCTGTTGTCGAATCTCTCTGCCATGTCCATGATGTCTGTGCCTGCCTGCGATGATCAATTTTGATGCCTAAACTAAAATTAAACCTGTGCAAATCTAGCGAGAGTTAAAACTTAAAAGCCAAGCCTAGTCCTAGGACAATCGATCATGGCAATTACCTTTATTACTATCAAGTGAAAACTATAATTTTAATTGCTCTTATAAAATTTGTACATCAAATCATTGACGACAGTGAGCGATGATTGGTGGAAAAGGGCGGTGCTTGTGGGACCTGGATGGACCTGGCTTTTCGAATGTGCCCTGATATCACCCCAACCCCTCTCACAGATTTCCTTTAAGCACGAGAAGCCTCTGGATGCCAAACACAGAAACAGCATCTGAAGCAATTCATACTCTCAGAATTAAGAGCGGTACACCGGACAGAGGCTATGTAGTCACATAACGACTTAAAAAACTATTTTCCCCTTCGGGTCCCCACAATATATCACAGACTTCCTTTGAGCAAGAGAAGCCTCTGGATGCTAAACACAGGAACAGCATCCGAATCAATTCTTACTCTCAGAATTAATGAGCGGTACACCGGACAGAGACAATGTAGTCACATAACGACTTAAAACTGTTCTCCCCCTCGGGTTCCCAACATCTCTCACAGACTTCCTTTGAGCACGAGAAGCTTCTGGATGCCAAACACAGGAACAGCATCCGAATCAATTCTTACTCTCAGAATTAAGGAGCGGTACTCCGGACAAAGACAATGTAGTCACATAACAACTGAAACTTTTTCCCCCACGGGTCCCCAACCCCTCACACAGACTTCCTTTGAGCACGAGAAGCCTCTGGATGCCAAACACAGGAACAGCATCCGAATCAATTCTTACTCTCAGAATTAAGGGGCGGTACACCGGACAGAGACTATATAGTCACATAATGACTTCCCCCTCGGGTCCCCAACATATCTCACAGACTTCCTTTGAGCACGAGAAGCCTCTGGATGCCAACCACAGGAACAGCATCCGAATCAATTCTTACTCTCAGAATTAAGGAGCGGTACTCCAGACAAAGACAATGTAGTCACATACCAACTTAAAAAACTTTTCCCCCCACGGGTCCCCAACCCCTCTCACAGATTTCCTTTGAGCACGAGAAGCCTCTGGATGCCAACCACAGGAACAGCATCCGAATCAATTCTTACTCTCAGAATTAAGGAGCGGTACATCGGACAGAGACTATGTAGTCACATAACTACTTAAAACTGTTTTCCTCCTCGTGTCTCCAACATATCTCACAGACTTCCTTTGAGCACGAGAAGCCTCTGGATGCCAAACACGGTAACAGCATCCGAATCAATTCTTACTCTCAGAATTGGGGAGCGGTACACCGGACAGAGACTATGTAGTCACATAACAACTTAAAACTGTTTTCCCCTTCAGGTCCCCAGCACCTCTCACAGACTTCTTTTGAGTACGAGAAGCCTCTGAATGCCAAACACAGAAACGGCATCCGAATCAATTCTTACTCTCGGAATTAAGGAGCGATGCACATGACTGAGACTACATAGTCACATACTAGTAACGATAAGCCTCTGGATGCTAAGCGGATAGACTATTTATAATTCCCCTCCTATGTCAAATAAATTATAGAAATCAAGCTGGAGGTCTCCCCCCCCCCACCCCCATAGGTAGCAGGGGTTTTTCAACCCCACCACCCTCCCTAGCCGTAAGCCAAGGCAGAGAACGCCCCCAGAGCAGCACTCTGCACCCAGACACCTGGGAAATTCTGGGGCAGTAGATTAAGAACATAACCCCACAAAGAGCGGTCCCCATGTACACCGCTGAGCAGGTCCTTCATGTGTCCTGAACTATTGTCTTGTCACCCCGACGGCTTCTCTCCCACCCCCTATAAAAGTGGGGGGAAGAGGCTCCAACTTTGACCCTTTAAATCTCAATACTTAATAGCACGTGCATCCGAGACAATCCTGCCACCAAAACCTCATATCGCTCCCTACACACACCTCTACAGAAAAGGTTCAGTGATATTAAAACTCAACTCTCAGTTCTTCCCACTGGGACAACAATGAATACAGGTCCTTCCACCTCTCTGGATGTGAACCTCCTAGGACCGTCTGAATAGATACCTCTCTTGAACGCTGCAATCGCCGCACCTGGTCTAGAGTCCTCCCCAGGTCCCCTTGTTGCCTATACTGCGTGCATGCAACACAGTCAAGCACCACATGATCCCTAAGGCAACCCTCAATTTTATCACCACACGCTGGGCAGATCCCAGATATCCAGTCCTTCCAAGAACCCACATCCCCCAGCCTTAATCTAAGCATGGACCTACTCAATTTGGAATTTTCCCACTCCAGGTGAGATGGTCTAACAATCACATCTATGGGGTGGGAAGCAAGGATCTTATTAGCTACCCTAACTGCTAACCACTCCGTCTGACGCTATGCACGTGCTGCCTGGAAAACCATTCTTTTCCATGACGACTGGACCCGTTGACCATGTCGTGTGGGGATGAAGGGGATTAACCCAGCCCGCGCTTTCATGACTCCTTTCATGAGCCAATCACTGCTTGTTTGGCTACTTAGCACTTCTCTAAACGCCTGTTTGCCCCACCTGGTGTCTGGTAGATACATGAGGTGTTCGTAAAACTTGCACTTTCTCTTAAAAATCTCGTTCTCTATCGACTCCCAGCCAAGCTCGGCGCGTACAGCGTCCGGTGAGGTCCTCGGTCCTACTCCTAATATCCACCTTCCAACCTTATTCTGGTGGATATCGGCTTCCCGAATCCATTGTTGTGGGTAGTCTACTACATCCGCACCTGCCAACAGAGCTTCACGTACCTGTTGTCTCCACATTAAATCTGTTGCCCTCTTCCGTACAGGTGTGTCTCTCGTCTTATCTTTCAACAACCCGATAGCCCGTGGTAGCATCTCCAACTTCTTCTTTCTATGCTGCAGGAAACGACGTGCACTCCCAAACAGAATCCCGAGGTATCGGTAGGCTTTTGTCTCTTCAACAGTGTGCATAGCTTCTTCCACCAACCCTCTAACCCCCCATACTCTTTCAACGTTAGATCCCGGCCCTACCCTCATAATCTTTGTCTTTCGAAAGTTAATCTCTAAGCCCCTCTCTGTCATAAACTTGTAGACTAGATCAAGTTTACGTTGCAAAGCCTCCTCGCTTGCCGCGAACAACGCAATATCATCCGCAAAAAATAGTGCTGGTATGGATACATCTCCTAGCTGAATACCCTCACCCATCTGAAGCAGCTGACTCGAGAGTTTCTCAATGAAAATGGCGAAAAGCATAGGTGATAGCACACATCCTTGTTTGAGTCCCCTGGCACAGACAATGGGGCGAGTAGGTTCTGACCCCACCATGACTGTCTTACGATGCCCCTGGTATAAACCTTGCACAATAGAGATAAATTTCCTTCCAAATCCCACTTCTTGTAGGACCTCCCACAATTTGTCTCTTTTCACTGTGTCATAGGCTTTTCGGAGGTCGACGAAAGCAATACACATTTTCTTGCGTGTTTTGTTAGATTTCTCCATCAATGTACTAAGAATAAATGCCTGCTCACTAGTGCTTCGTCCCTTCCTAAAGCCACCTTGCATCTCACCAAGCATGCCTGAATCTTCGACACATCTCTCGAGTCTAGCTCCCCAAATCCTAGTAAAAACCTTCATCACATTGCTTGCCACGGTAATTCCCCTGTAATTATCAAGATCTAGCTTAGAACCACCCTTGTGAAGCAAACGGGTCTTCTCCGATGTCCAAGACATGGGTACCTGCTCTTCTGACAAGACCAGGTTAAACAATCTCACCAATGCTTCACTAAGAACCCCACCCCCCTCTCGGAGGAAAGCAGCTGGGATGTTGTCTCCGCCCATCGCAGTTCTCAATTTGGTTTTCCCTATGGCAAGCTGTACCTCCTCGTACGTGATTGGGTCTGCAAAGGTATCATGAGGTGATACTGATGGGGTCGGTGAAATAGAAAAAGGATCTACACTGGTCCAACATATGTCTGGGGTAGCCCCCGTATCGCTAAGGCCGGGTGGCTCCTCTTCGCCTAGAGACCCCAGTTTCTCGAAATACAGTGCTACTTCTTCTTTGACAAGGGCTGGGTCAGTCACAAGTGAATCATTGATCTTCAAGGCTGGTATTGTGTCTTCACTCTTCCTAGATGTTAGCTTCTTCCAGATCAAACGACCACAATCACCTCCCGCCTTGATTAGATGTCTGATCCACTTGTTCTCTTTAGCCTTCTCTGCTTTCTTCTTAGCCCTACAGACAGCGGTCTTATGGTTAGAGTATATAGACCATAGCTTTACAGCATGAGGTAGGTTAGTTTTGTAGGCCTTTCTCCAGCTCCTCCCACTCATATTGCGAGTCTTGATCAGAGTGCGAAGTCTCCTGCTCTGTCGAGGGATCTTTGCTGGTGTGCGATGAACCCAGCCCACTGCTTCTTCTCCTGCTTCAACTAATGCTGCCACAAGGCTATTATATGCAGCATCCACTACCCCTGCTGCATTTGACACATCATCAAATTCCGCTGTCCACTTGTCGATCTTCTTCTTCAGGGCAATTCGAAAAAGTTACCAGTTTGTATTTGGTCTGATGCGCCAAGCCTGTTTGGGCAGCGTGTTCGTATTTGAGAGGCTTGAGTCAACTACCAACTCAGTGGTGATCCAAGAATGGTCTGTAGCATCAGCTAACCCAGCACCATCGTCATCGATCAGCATCTTCTGTATTTGATGACTGTGATCTTCATCCATAAGGACATAGTCTAGGATACTAGGGACATTACCCTCCCTCATACGAGTCCATTTTCCTTCACACCAACTCTGCATGTTCCCAATAGTCATACCAGACATACGAGCGAAATTTAGGAGTTTCCGTCCGTTACGGTTTGTGGGTGTGGAGCACCCCAGCACCCCCCCTTCTGTATCACAAATATGGGCATTAAAATCCCCCACCAAAAAATTGTCGTCTTCTCATCCCGCATCCGGGATACATCCGAGGATATAATTTCCGAGATGTGATCGTTCCATGCTGTATATTTATCCAGAGAGAAATATACCACTCCAATAGCCAACTGTTCTGATCCATTCACTATTGTAACCCACAGACGTTCCCTGTAATAGCACAAAGACTCATCTTCTGTTCTCCATTTGAAAGATCGGACATTCTGTCGGACAAAAATAGCCACACCCCCTCCACGTCTATCTTCTGGGTCACGACCTCTTGTGTATCTCCGGAACCCTGGGATGACTCTAGCCCGACCACCTTCTATCCAGTGAGTCTCAGTGAGACACAGTACATCAGCCCTCTCCTGCTGCACTCTCTCGCACACTTCGTCCCACATTCTACGTGTTTGACCATTGATGTTGACATATAAAACTTTCACACGGTTCTGGTTGGGCTTTTGTCGCGTCACCCCAGGCTTTCTTAAACGTCTTTTCTTCCGACAGGATCTCCGATCTTGATGAATCGCTGGGTTATCAACTGGGTCAGCACAATTTTCCTCTGGTGGAGCCACGTCACCAAAGACGCTAGGAAAATCCATTGGTCTGTCCTCATCATTAAATGATCCCTGGATGTACCCTTCAGCCAGTCAAAATTTCCTCTTCTTCCTGTTCTTGGCAGCAGCCACGGGGCATTGTGTTCGGAGATGGGGTCGTCTTCCACACTCTCTACACAGGCCTAACAGCTGCGGGCATCTGTCCTGATTATGAGGTGGCTGTCCATAGCAACTAGTACATCTCTGGTCAGCATCCATCAATGCAGCTAGTTCTGGCTGGATGTCCTGCCATGATGGTTGAGCTTTCGGTGGGAACAGGTCGATTGGTTCTCCCATCGTACATAGTAGCTGTGACAGGATGTTTCTGAAATGAGGGTCATTTATATGGATCTCGTCCCGTTGCAGTTTGCGCATATAACGATCCACATTCTCCACTCCTTCCTCCACAACCGAAAACGATACGCCCCCTTCAGCAGCAATTGCTGGCTCCATGAGAGAAATTGCTTGCTGTCGAAGCTGCTCGGGGACATCACATCGGGGAGTGGGCAGGATGAAGATAATCTCACAATCAACGGCCTTAATGATTTCACACATCCTCTGAATGGTGCGGATCATGTGTTTGATCTCAGGCGTTGGTGGGCGACGATGACGTTGAATATTGGAGAGGTTGTTACCCCCTCCGCAAACCTCAACCCAGTCCCTATCCATTAAACGACCCTGGTCTTTCTCCTCAATCAGTAGGGTTTCCAGGTCCCTCATCTCTCCTCCTCGCCACATGGCTACGTGCCAATTGTGACGGAAAACAGTCTTTGTTAGGCCTGTATCACTGACGAGGCTACGAATGAGGCTGCTGCCAAGGAAAAGAATTCGAGAAGTGGCACTCGGACTCGGTCGGACTGTACCCCTGTGATGTTGTGCAGTATAAAAATGATCTCTATCAGCAAGCACCGGCCTAGTAGAGGCAGACGAACGCGTGTTCAACCCACTGGGGTATGATGATGACTCAGAGACGCGATCGAGAGGCTTCAGTGCTAACTTGCTTGGCGTCTGATGGGATTTCACCTCCAAGAAAACTCCCCTGTCCTTCGCAGTCTCACACGTGGTGGAACCTTTCATCTCCTGAAGAACTCTACGAGGTGGAGAACATAGGTCTGTGAATTTCTTCGGTCGCTTGGCTTTGGGCTGTGCTGAAACACCACCTGTCTGGCGTTTCACTCCGTCTTTCTCAGTGGGTGAGACTGCAGCTGGAGCAGGTTCTTCTCTCTGGTACAGGGATGGGGACGTACAATCTGCCGCGAAAGTCTGGGTGGGAAACAGATCCTCTTCCAAAATGTCGGGCTGAAAAGTCACCGCAACCTCAGCCTGTCCTGGCACCACAGTGACCTCCCCACGAATAGCTGGAATAGACAGGGGGGTCCCATTGTTAGCCGCACAAGTCTGGGTGGGCAACAGATCCTCGTCCGAGATGTCTGTCTGGATTGTCATTGCCCCCTCTGAATGTCTTGGAGCTTGGACCACCCCACGGATAGCTGGAATAGGCAGGGGGATCCCACTGTTAGGCACACAAGTCTGGGTGGGCACCAGATCCTCCTCCGAGATGTCCTCTCCCATTCCCGAAGCGCTGCCGCATGATCTTCTGTGGTCTTCTGCAGAAGCTCTCTTGCCGCCTTCAATTCTGCACTATGTGTGCGCTTGACAGCTGCAAGCTGCGCCACAAGATCAGCCCGATCCATTTCACTGGTTCTCAGGAGTGTCTCAGTCTGACCCAGCTGCTCAGAGGCTTTCTGTTTATCACTGCAGACCTGCTGTGAACACTTGGCCATGTTGTGTATCTTCTGGATGGTCGCCTGAGTAGCCAGCCATCCGCTCTGAGCATCATCCCACTGCTGGACCATGTTTTCCAAACTCCGCTGTGTGTTGACACATCGCTGGCACTGCCAATATCTATTTAAATGATCCCCTATTGGAACCGGCCTTACACTACAGGAGCGGATTAGCCACCTCGCGCACCTGTCACATTCAACCCACTCTAATGGGAAACGGGATGAGCCAGCGTGCTCGTCAGCCGGCTTCTCACACTCACCACAGATATCAGACCCTTTGCTACCGGCTGTACTCTGTAACTTCGATTTCCTGGCGGGCCCCGATCGCTTACCTCGATCAAGTGGTTGCCTCACCTCCAAGTAAATTGGATCTTCGAACTTCTCGCCTGCGGCTGTACCTGGGTGCACAGCCATCTTCACGGAAGTCAGCTGATCCCTAGCTTCGGTCTTCTGGATGACGGAGTCCCGGAACATCGGGTTGGAAGTTAAGCTGGGAGCAATACTGGAAGTGTTATTCAAGGGTTGTTCAATGGATGGTCTGACCAGACCCTCTGTCGTCGCCACCTGGTCCTGCTGCTCTTCTCGGAGGATCTTCTCTATCTCCAGTTCCAACTCATTGAGGGTCCAGAAGGAACGTTGGTTGGTCCATCTTCTTGGAATATCTTTGAATGTGTCCTGCTTCTCCAGCATACCCGAGATGTCATCTCCCTCTGCTGCAGTGGTGATGCCTGTTGGTTGAAAGTTCTTTCTGTTTCCAGGGCCTGGATCTACATACCCCTTGATGAATCCCAGCAGTGTATTCCCCTTCAGGCGCTCCCGCGGTCCTCCAACCATCCCATGGAAACCATACTTCCCGCTGATGATAAAATATGCTGGACGTAGATTACGACTCATGTTGATGGAATTGCAAAATTCAGGACGTGTGTTTGTAGCAGAAAAAGCGAAGTCTCAGTCGAGACTTCTATCCCTGGGAAGTGTTTAGGATATGAAAAAGTTTAGTTTACATGTGATGTAGCGTTAGGCCTAACGTTAGCACTAGGGCCGCTAGCAGTGCTGTAGCAGAAAAAGCGAGGTCTCAGTAGAGACTTCTATCGCTGGGGAATCGCTGAGAAATGTATAAAGTTATGGTATGAAAAACAAAATTTAGTTTACAAGTCACTAGATTAGTATTATTATGAGAATAATCACCTAAATTATTCTAGCAATTTTTAAGATCAGAATCGACCTCCTAATATCAAATTCAAAAGCGGATGTAAAGAAATCCAAAAGTGACAGGATGTTTCTCTGGAAAAATATTCTCAGACTCAATAGATTTTGACTCTAGTAAAACTCGAGTCGAAAATGACGCGAAAAAATTTGAGTCAGCATACAATCTCAAGAAAACACGGTTGGAAAACCGAAAAAAGATTATTTATACCGAGAATAAATAACCATCTGGCTATTTAAGCTAAAAAACACTGTATATAATCTTTACGTTTGAAAAAACTAAAGACCGCTAGGCACTCGAATAAGCGTTTTGAACTGGCTGACGCACTAGGTCGTCAGAAACAGGATCACTAGAGGACGAAATAAATGGTGGCACGCTAATGAATCCGGTACTAATCCTTCAGGCGATATTTCAAGCCCAAAGTTAAACATGCAATAACAACAGTAAAACACAGAAATATATCCTAAAACATAGCAAAAGCTATGCCCTGAACCCTTGCTCAAGCAAAAATGAGCTATAAAGCTTCTGATGGCAGACGAGAGTGGTGAAAATATTGATAAAATTAGGGGACCAGAAAAATGCTTCTCAGCCTCTCAGGTTTCCCGGGTCAGCAGGATCTTATCGACCCGCTGCCAGCTAATTTGTAGCTGTCTGTGGTGACCTGCTCCGCAGGGCTACAGCGACTCCAAGCATCCATGGGCCTGGAGAAGCGAGCATCCACCAATTTCCCCACTCCCGTACCCCCTCCCATCTTCTAATTTTTATATCTATTTGACTCCCCCGCCTATTTTGCTTTAATGGGGTCCACACCCTTAGATCAGTCCTTCTCTCTCTTCTTTGTTTCTTCTCTGATCATGAGTTGTACCCCCAGTTAACCTGAGAGTCCGCATAGCACCAGATACATCTGGGAACAGGACTCCCACGGCCTGGCGAGTGCTTGTTCAACTGGTGGACATAGTCCCCATAGCAGCTGTTCTAGGCCACCAAGCATAAAACCAAATCGTTTTTTAGACCCACAATGCTAGGAATATTTTCTAACATTTTGGTAATACCTGTTTCGAATAACTTGTCACTCAACAATATTAATTATTTCAAGGTGAAAAACTCGTATTTATAGGCCCTTCAGTGTGTCAAACTACACTTGATATAATTTTACTTCATGATTAGTCACTTGATGGGGCATGCTACAATCATGGTAACGGGGTAGAGTGCAAATGTGGGGACATGTATATTCATCAAATGTAATTATTAAAATTCTATTGTGTATTTGTATCCTTGTGAGTGAAGTTTTAAATAGTGGCATTTTCTCTGGGGACATGCCATTTTTCATGTTTCCATGATATAAAGCTCTTATAAAACACATATACATATATTGTTTTATAAATTATCTAAACATTATTAAATAATAAAGCTTAAACATGAAGTTGCACCATTTGTTTCAAATCTTCTTATATTTAATTCAAAATCTGGACTTTTTGATTCCTGGGGACACTAATTTCATGTAAAATTACCCATTTTTGTTTGTTTTACCCATCCATGGTTTATGCAAAAATATTTCAGCGTTGTAAGGGTTAGTAGACCAAAATCTAAATCTCTCAGTATTTTGAGGTTTAAAACTAGATAATTTTTTAGGCGCCCAAACTTCCTGTGCCTTCTTGGCACAGGTCCCTCTGGTTATGTTTGCACAACATATCTCTGAAAACTTTTAGGGGATTTCGTCCATATTGCATACACGTTATCCACAGTAACTGCTGTAGTAGTCCTGGATGCCTTTTGGGGGTTGTGACCTTTGATATCTTATTTACCTACATCTCTCGGCAAAATTAGCTTAAAGAAAAGTATATTTCTAAAATATCTTGGAAATTCCTTTCAAACTAACACCACCCAGCGCGTGTAGTACTAGTCCTAGATGTATTTTTTGTGTGTTTCTACAAGGAATTATGGCAGCTCCACTAATATCTGGAGATCATTTGGTAAAAACAAAAAAAAAACAGATAGTATATAGTATATACTATATATACACCAGTATATACACCAGTATATACACCAGTATATTGTGTGTAACTGAAAACACTAAGATACACACCAAAAACATTAATACGCTTCAATTCTGACGAAAATGATACTAATTTTTGTTTGACCTTGGAATAATGGCGGCTTGTAAGATTTGTACTACACTCAAAAGTCTATGCTGCCTTCTGATCTCACCACTATGTCGGGCGTATGCCTACCAAAAACCCTAAAATGAGCATAAGAATCACTGATCTGCTTCAATTCTGTCGAAAATGATTCAAATTAAAGATTTGACCTTGAACAATTAGCGGTCATCTTGGATTTGACCCACAATGCAATGTCTAGGGTGCATTCTTGTTCCACCACTGTGTTGGGCGTACCTAAAAACCTTAAGATAGATACATAAATCATGAATCTGCTTTAATTCTGTCAAAAAATGATGTAAATTAATGGTTTGACCTTGAACAAATAGCGGTCATCTTGGATTTGACCCACAATGCAATGTCTAGGGTGCATTCTGGTCTCACCACTGTGTCGGGCGTACTTTAAAAATCTTAAGATAGATACCAAAATCATGAATATGCTTCAATTCTGTCAAAAATGATGTAAATTTAATGTTAGACCTTGGCCAAATGGCGGCCATCTTGGAAAATGGCGGCCACCACTCTTAAGCTACTACTTTGAGACTGCTATCATGATTTTCTGTAATGTCTATGAATATACCTTTCAAATGATACCACATACGTTTGGCCACCTTGATTGGTACCGACCAACCCTTGTAGCTGATGGACTATAGACCCCTCGACACGGCTTACCTTGACAGGTAGTGTTATCCGCTGTGATAGTACACCCCTCGTCACCGCTTACCTTGACAGGTGAAGTTATTCGCTGTGATAGTATACCCCTCGACACGGCTTACCTTGACAGGTAGTGTTATCCGCTGTGATAGTATACCCCTTGTCATAGCTTACCTTGGCAGGTGGAGTTATCAGGTGTAATAGTATATCCATCATCACAAGTACACCAGTAGCTACCAGGTGTGTTATCACACGATCCATTACCACATGGAGAACCTTTACATTCATCAATATCTGTAACAGAAAAAACACCAGACTTTTGCAGATAGTCAGGTACAGATACAATTAGGATAAGATACTAGCCTAATATTCCACTTGCTTTACAGTAACAACATTACAGATTGCTTGACAAAATGTGTATAACTACACGAGGAGACACGTGATGGGCAAAGAGTGTATACAATGCTAATAATTACAGCACATCTTCACACAAAGGTTTCTATATTTGAATTGAAGAAACCTCTATGAGATCATTGCCTTGGCTTATCAAAACTAGGGAGCCACGGGTTTATCACAATTGCAAAATCCTATCACGCAGTCAGAACCACACCCACCCTGGATGCCAAATAAATCTTAGCTATGGGTCAGGAGTCCCAGCAGCTGACCTACATGAACACCATCATCTGGGTAGAGGCAGTCAACCAGAAAGGCTACAATATGATTGTGGTGAGCATGATTCCTGATCTGTTGAGTCAACTTAGGCCGATCTCAACAAAAATCTTAAAAACACAAATCTTTAGATGTTAATAACTTCCTCTTGTTTTTCTAATGGAAATTAGATAAAGATAATTACAATCTTGAGATGTTTTGTAGGATGGGCCACCTGGTCTATAACCTGAAATATTCAACAGTCTTTGTTCGTTACAATTAACCTACATTGTAACAATATGGTGATGAAATAACAAAAAAAGAAGTTCGAAGTTATATAATTTACACATCAATCTTTGGGATGGCTACTGTAGATGATAGCTTATCATCAGTGGACAACAGTTGTAGTAGTTACGTGATGAATGATAGATCTGGAAATATGTCTCCACATCTAAGTCTTACCATGTGGCGAAAATAACCTCACTACCCATTGATTTTATTTTGTATGTCACCCACCTTGACACGTAGTTTCTGTAGACACATACCCTGTGTCACACTGACACACGTAGGAACCATCAGTATTCTCACAATCACCAGCACCACAAGGTGATAACAGGCATTCATTTACATCTGCAATAAATATTAAAATTGCTGCTAGATCCATATATACAGACGGTCTAAAAAAATTGCAAACAAAATAAAATGTTCGAAAATGAACAGCAAAATATTGTGGTAGATACTCAGGTAATCAACGTATGCTATTTGGGAGATGTCTATTTTTCACAAATATAAATATTTTTCGTCTTTTGAAGTTAGAAACTGGCCTAGCGACAAATGAATGAAAAATTGTAACAAAAATTCAGCAGCACAAAGGTAGTTAAATTCCAGAATCAGAAATTTAACCACAACAACAAACTATAATCATTGTAAGTAGTCAAACATTAAACCAGTGACTAAATATAATTATGGTAACACCATCAGCAAACAAGACGTTGACCCAATGATGGCCCACCGTGTGCGACGCCGGCCCAGCACCAAACCAGCACTTGTTCAACGCCTCGTGTTTGTTGGGAGCTGCGTTCAGCTGGTCTGGTATTGCTCAATACTGCTGGCGACGATTACAAGCCGACACCGACTCAATGTCTGCTAAATGTTGGGCCAGCGTCGCCGGTGCTGGCCAGTATCCATTCAATCCTAGTCAGTACTTCTTGCTGAGGTAACTGCATGTTGTTTTTTTGTTTTTTAACTTTGTTTTTTTTCAGATTTCATATATATATATACATTCACAGTACATACAATATACAGTACAGAACAAAAGAAAACAAGACAATACGTAAGGGGCCTTGCAAAGTTAAAACAATTCCAGACATTCGAAAAAAATTTGGACAGATCTTACAAACACGAAACCACCCACCCCCCTATCTATTTTTTTTAAATAGTAGTGGCGGGAGAGGAGTAAAGTGCAGTTTTGAGACAGTATTTTGACAGTATTTAATACCCAAAAATAAATAATCATCAAATAATTTTTATTTTTTGGGGGTTTTCAAATTTTCTATTTTCTATCCAAAATGACCCTGGACCCACACACCCACTTCCAAATTTATTTTGTATGTTTGGATTTTTTTTTAACTTTGCAACATCCATAAGACATGATAAGAAAAACAGAACAAAAACAAAAATATGCTACATATAAGTGAAGTGTTTTATGTGGTTATTATCTGGTTAGTTAATCAGAATTGAAAAAAAAGTAATATTTTATTCACGATAATATGAAAGTTCAAAATCTATATTTTTTCGTCATCTGATCACCCAGCAAACAAGAGAAACAAGCCCGATGCCGATTCAATGCCTGTCCACCGCCTACGACGCCGGCCCGGCACCAAATCAACACTAGGCCAATGCATCGAGTCTACTGAGCAATAGCCCCCATCAACGTCTCGTGTTTGACTGCCTGCAGGATAGACAGAGAGAATGCACAGACACAAAACTGATCGGGCGAACAAATGAGCAGTGGGAGGTAAAGCAATATATCTCCACCTCTTTCGAGGGGAGACATAACAAGCTACAACTGTCGGCAGTATGCCTACACCCACCATGGATATCACATCATGCATGTTTATTGTGACTGAGTGTTATATTACTAATTCTTTCACAAGTTGTGCCAATACTACCGTGTTGGGAACCACTGACTAAGTAAGTCAGATGCGTTGCTCGAACTCGAACAGAGGGAGTCTAACTCTACAATATATCACTATGTTTAACAATTAGATTACACAATCATTGTTTTTTTAGGTGACAAACACAAATCACAGCCACGGTTGAGATTTGAACGTTTTGTATTTTCAACTGTATTTTCAACATTTCTTTTTGTGTGGAAAAAATATTGTGATAGTACACCCCTCGTCACCGCTTACCTTGACAGGTGAAGTTATTCGCTGTGATAGTATACCCCTCGACACGGCTTACCTTGACAGGTAGTGTTATCCGCTGTGATAGTACACCCCTCGTCACCGCTTACCTTGACAGGTGAAGTTATTCGCTGTGATAGTATACCCCTCGACACGGCTTACCTTGACAGGTAGTGTTATCCGCTGTGATAGTATACCCCTTGTCATAGCTTACCTTGGCAGGTGGAGTTATCAGGTGTAATAGTATATCCATCATCACAAGTACACCAGTAGCTACCAGGTGTGTTATCACACGATCCATTACCACATGGAGAACCTTTACATTCATCAATATCTGTAACAGAAAAAACACCAGACTTTTGCAGATAGTCAGGTACAGATCCAATTAAGATAAGATACTAGCCTAATATTCCACTTGCTTTACAGTAACAACATTACAGATTGCTTGACAAAATGTGTATAACTACACGAGGAGACACGTGATGGGCAAAGAGTGTATACAATGCTAATAATTACAGCACATCTTCACACAAAGGTTTCTATATTTGAATTAAAGAAACCTCTATGAGATCATTGCCTTGGCTTATCAAAACTAGGGAGCCACGGGTTTATCACAATTGCAAAATCCTATCACGCAGTCAGAACCACACCCACCCTGGATGCCAAATAAATCTTAGCTATGGGTCAGGAGTCCCAGCAGCTGACTTACATGAACACCATCATCTGGGTAGAGGCAGTCAACCAGAAAGGCTACAATATGATTGTGGTGAGCATGATTCCTGATCTGTTGAGTCAACTTAGGCCGATCTCAACAAAAATCTTAAAAACACAAATCTTTAGATGTTAATAACTTCCTCTTGTTTTTCTAATGGAAATTAGATAATTACAATACTTTTAAATATAAAAAAACTGTGATATTCTGTTACTTTTATCAATATAATTTTGTGATGTGATATAAGCTAAGGGTAGCATTTAAAAAAAATATTTCAAGATAATAACATACTTCCAAAAGATGATTTTCAGTATAACATATATGGTTGCATTATACTATATCGACCTAGAATAAATTATGGCATCAGGTTGACTTATCTTACAGTCACAAAATTACACGACAGAAAATGCAACACATAATTTAATGATTTCAAAAGAGAATAAACTTTATTCGATATCTGACTCAATATGTCGATATTCATCACTCCAATGAGTGGCGCATAGGGCCTACAGCATCCGTCATCACATACACACTGGTAGCTGACATGATCACTTGGTGACTTAGGCCTCTGTACATATATTGCTGACGTTATGATAATGTACATGGTAGGTCTCTCTCTCGTTAAACATGCACATGCTGACAGCTGTCGTCATCACTTTGTGTGTGGTGACTCACTGTATATGTATTGCTGACGTCATTATACACACATTGTAGTTGACATCATCACTTTGTGTGTGGTGACTCACAACACATGTATTGTTGACGTCATTACACACACACTATTGACGTCAGCACTTTGTGTGTTGGTTATTCACAACACATGTATTGTTGACGTCATTACACACACACACTATTGACGTCAACACTTTGTGTGTTGGTGATTTACCTGTACAAGTATTGCTGACGTCAGGATCTTCGACGTGGCACCCCTCATTACACGCACAGTGATAAATGACGTCATCAGTTTGTGTGGGTGACTGACCTGTACATGTATTGCTGACGTCAGGATCTTCCACGTGGCACCCCTCATTACACACACACTAGTAGATGACGTCATCACCTTGTGTGTGAGTGACTTACCTGTACATGTATTGCTGACGTCAAGATCTTCCACGTGGTACCCCTCATTACACACACACTGGTAGCTCCCTGGGGTGTTCACACAGTGTCCATCCTTACTACATGGAACATCCTGCTCTGTACACTCATCTATATCTGCATGTTCAAAACAACAAAATCGTCCCTTTGGAGTTAGAAGGTGCTAATCTGCCACTTTACAAAGTGGCAGTTTAGCACCTTCTAACTCCAAAGGGACGAAATGATCCTCCCAACTACATGGTACAACAAACCCCTAGCTCTAATCTATATGCAAAGTACAACAATAAAATAACTCTCTCTCTCAACTACATGATACACTTTTGGTAATCATTAAATCCTCAATTAAATAATTCTGGACCATTCATTCACTGTATATTTTTGACACATTATTGATAAAAATAATACATTATTGAAGCACGTAGCATATGCTGGTCACAGTATGACAAGGCTTGGGTTTTACCAATGTGTTATCAAATGGATATACTGTCCCAAAATTGAGAAAGCAACTGGGCAATAGCAGTTGGATAAAAAGCTTCATAGTTTAATGTCTGTAAAAGGTTCGTATTGTAATGGTTAGTGTTGCAATGACAAGTGTATGTGAATTCATATTGTTAGCTTACGGTGTTACATATTGACAGGTGTGTCTGCATGTCATATTTCATGACAGGCGTGGGTGAGATCAATTATTGTACTGTTGCATTGACATGTGTATTTCAAGTCTTTGCCATGCTTCAACTTTGCAATGAAACATTTATCATATGTATGCGATGATTTAATATTATATTAGGCCTACATCATAATGCCATGTTATGGCAGTGGAGCATCATCATAAACGTTCAAAATCAATTGAATTCCCTTTATTTTCACATCCAATTCCAATTTTGATTTTGGAATTGATCTAACGCCATACCAGATGATATGTGATGTGATTTGGCTGTGGGGTTAAAAAATTTAATAATGTTGCCTTGACATATATGTGGTTATAAGTGGTTCTACAGTATTAATTTCACCTAGACAAACGTAGTTGCCACCTTGTCAGGTGGGAATATGGATGGCTGCAGTACTGTATTTTTAGGCCTATCCTTACAAGTGTAGTTATTAGTGGCATTATAGTATTACCTTGTTACCCTTGCAGGTGTACTTATCGGTTGTGCATTGTTACCTTGACAGGTGTAGTTATAGGTGGTGTATTGCTACCTTTACAGGTGTAGTTATAGGTGGTGTATTGTTACCTTTACAGGTGTACTTATCGGTTGTGCATTGTTACCTTGACAGGTGTAGTTATAGGTGGTGTATTGTTACCTTGACAGGTGTAGTTATAGGTGTTATTATATCCCTGCACCAACAGGAATCCATCATCACAGTCACATGTGTAGCTCCCAATCATATTGTTACACTGTCCACTGCCACATGGCGCTGCGTTACATTCATTCAAATCTATAACAAAAGTGCAGTATTAAACTTTGTCTTGCTAGACCCGTATATCATGTATATGGATGGTTCCAAGCGGCTGTCAAACCAAATAAAATGGCACTGCAAATGATAACAAAATGATAGATGCTCATTTCATCAATGTACACATGTTTACATGTTTACATGTCATTTGAAGCGACACATGTTTACATGCAATTTTTCAGCAGTTCCAGCTTTACATGAGCATGATAAATGCAAAATATAACAAAAAACAATTCAACAGAGCAAGAGTTAAGCTAGCAGCCTAAGGATAATTTGAAACCCCAGATATATGCATTTGATCTCAAGATTAGTGTAGGCCTATGTTATATTATATGTGTTCTTAATTGTATATATAAGACGTAACAAGAACATCTGTGGCTATCTGGGCATGTCTGGAGGTAAATATCATAGACGTCAGCAAACTAATACATAGTTTTACCCCTTCACCTTCATCATACACCATCAAGTTTGTCAGTTTCACATCACTCTGTTCTATTCGAATTTGAACTTATATTAGCATATTACAAATTCTCTAGAATTACTCTTCCGACAGTGGACATGTATTGTATTTTTTATTAATTAATAGGTCTATGACACATTTGTGGAGCCTTCAAAGGAGTGTACGAAATGGATGGCATCATGCACAAGTGGTCTAGCCCACATTTTGAAGATTTTAAGAAAAAATCGCGCTGCAACATGAAGTATAGGATAAAACGAATAAATACAAATTAACACAAAAAGGTAACAAAATCAGTGACCAAATGGTCTAACCCTGAATGTGAAACTCGTATGGGGTTAGCCCACTTGTGCATGATGCCATAATAATGATGCCATAATAAATCACATGGGATAAATGCTAAATAAAGTTTTTTTTATAAATAATGCGGATACCTCAATTGGGACATACCCCCGTTATGGCTTTGTCACTATTTATGCATGATATTGAGATCACTGACGAATTATTCCTTATCCCGTAAACTTAGTTTATTTATTTAAATTTCCACCAACTTGAAGTTGTGTCTCGGTACCGCGACCCCCAACATCAAGTGGGTGAATATTACTCATATTTGTTTAATTTTAGACGAAATATTAGCAAATCGTAAAGCTTAAACACGAATTTAATTCCCAATAACCTCGATAACTGTGATTTGGTCGAATAATAAAACAAAATAAAACGACTATAGTCTTGGCTAACGGTTTCGGAATTAAGTGGATTAGGCAATGGCTCAGTCCGTATATAGCCTGACTCACCAACTGATATTATTTAGCTTTAGCCTCAAAAATGGACCACTCTATGTATGTTTCTGGTTTTTATTTGTACCCGATTTGCCGCTGGCTCTGTAATCAGAATTGTGCGTTCTCAGATGTGTTCCGCTGTTCGTACACAGTGGACTACCCTTTTAACATGTTCAAAGTCCAGTAACAATTTATGAAAATTATTCACAGAATTTATTCAGGAAGTTATTCACATTCATTTATATATATTTTTGTAGGGTTAGTCACTATTTATACATAATTTCTCGTGGCCAGGCACTATTTAGGCATAATTAATCATCTTTGATGATCTGAGTGAGGCCTTACCTTCACATGTATGTTGATCTTGAGGACTGAGAGTGTAACCCTTATCACACTCACAATGGTAGCTTCCCTCTGTGTTAATGCACTCACCCTCAGTGCAAGTAACATCTTCACACTCGTTCACATCTGAATCCACATAAACTAGATCATTATTAAAGTGATTGTAAAACCGAAAACACCTATCGGCGTGTATCTACATAGTTAAAAGCCTTAGTTCGATTTTTTTATCATCTAGCATCGTTGTCGCTTTCATGTATTACGTAGCATAATTGAAATATAGCATATATCATTAATTGAATATCATTAATTGAATAAAAGGGTAATTATCCCTCAACATAACAGCCTTGGAAATTTTGATTTCATATAATACACATAATTAGTCATTGAGATCAGGCCCCGGTTTCACCACAACTGACTTAAATCAATGTGTTGTATTAACTATCAACACGTGATCAAGTCTCAATCAATCAGTGAGCTTAAAACTGACTCAAGTACAGGGCGACTTATCTGAGCCAGTTGGTGAAATCGCTGCCAGTTCATTTTCCTTTGCCTTGAGAGTTGGAATTGCGGTAGCAATGTGATGGATTGCTTAACCCTTAAAGCGCTGAAATATTTTTGTATAAACCATGGAGATCTCAATTTGAAATAATCATAAATGACTTAGCTCTTTCCGCTTCGATACCTATGTTATGGGTCTACGGCCATTAGAAATATTTGTTACTTTTTCAGTGCGGGAATCGACATTAGACGTCAGAATATGACGTCTGTAAATGTGTCTAATGACGGTCGCCATGCTGAAAGGGCTGAGCATATTTCAGACGGCTATGGCAATTTTATTTATTAAGTTTATCAGTTTATTAAGGTTTAGTTTCACTCACCTAGACATATTTTATTGGAAGCGTCGTTGTCGCCATGGTAACCCTCATGACAATCACATCGATACTTCCCTGGTAGATTCACGCAATCCCCTCCTCCACAGTCCATAAAACCACACTCGTCCTGGTCTGAAATATAAACACAATGCAATCCACAAAACCACACTAAAATAAACAACTAATACTTAATGGAGTCACACCAATTCTGATATGAAATAAACAAATAATACAATTGATGAAGTCACACTCATTCTGGTGTAAGATATAACACAATACAATAATGGAGTAACACACATTTTGGTCTAAATACAACATAACTCATTCTGGTCATAACTATAAACACAAAACCGTTATAAGTGTCACATTCATTACAAATAATGGAGTCTTAAATATAACATAAATCATTTAATAACGCCACGCTCATGCTGCTCTGAAATATAACACAGTAACCTACAGTTAACGGAGTCACATTCATTCTCTTCTGGAATATAAACGCAAGGCAATCCATAAAAACACACTCGTTCTGATCTGAAATATAACACACTAGGCCTATACTGAATGGAGTCACACAGATTTTTTTGGTCTAAATTATAACATAATATAATAAATGAACCTCATTCTCGTCTGAGATATAAACACAATACAGTTAATGAAGCCACACTGATTACAGTTAATTTTACAGTCTAAAATATAACCGCATTCATTCTGATCTAAAATACACAAATAATACTGTTAAAGGAGACACACTCATCATGGTCTGAAAAAATACACAATACAGTTAATGGAGTCACATTTATTCTGGTCTGAGATATAACACCATATGTACAATTAATGGAGTCACACACATTTTGGTATAAAAGACAACACAGTACAGTTATTGGATGGCCGGAATATATTACAATACAGTTAATAGAGCCATATTTATTCAGGTCTTGAATATCATAAATCTACTAGGTTTTAACAAATTAACTCTTTTCGCGCCAACATATTTTGACAATACTATATAGTCCATGGGGTTATTAACCCTTTTAGGCCTGAATTTACCATTGTCATCTCATCCACCACTAGGCGCGAATTGCTGTCGCAATTCTCGCCTTGTAGTGAATGAAGATGACTTGAAGTGGCTTGAAAATGAAAAAAACATATCATTATTATCAA
This sequence comes from Flabesymbios commensalis, assembly GCA_964017125.1. Taxonomy (NCBI): domain Eukaryota; kingdom Metazoa; phylum Annelida; class Polychaeta; order Terebellida; family Flabelligeridae; genus Flabesymbios; species Flabesymbios commensalis. Next base: position 143,253 of record CAXHKU010000896.1, on the reverse strand, counting down.
AACAGTTCCGTGAAAATATTCGTTTTAAAACCCCTGGGTGTAGGAAATTAGGTCATTCCTCAGAGATGCAAAGCGATGCTTTAATGCATCGTGAGGGTTTAAAGGGTTAAATTTGAAGAAACGGCGATGAATGGCTTAGTCAGCTCTAACCACTTAACTCTTACAACGCTGAAATATTGTCATATATACCATGGACACCAAAGGGTTTCTTCAATTTGAAAATTAAAAGAAAATTAAAAAGAAAATTAAAGAACTTACCGACACATTTAGGGTCTTGTTCTGATAGGTGTATATATCCCTGGACACAGAAACAATCATATCCACCTTCTGTGTTGGAGCATCCACCCATACCACATATCCCACTGTCCTCATCAGCACACTCATCTAAGTCTGAGAAACAACAATAACAACATATAGCACCATCTTTGTCAGCATTATTAGTATGTTTACCACCAGGTAGGCCTACAGGAACAGCTGCATGTTCACCTAGATCAGACTGATCGCAGGGATGGAGAAAAGCATGTCACTGAATTAATTTTCAATAAAAATATCAGTCTGCTATTTTAAATTCCACAATTTTGCGATCTAAAAAACAGATAAAATCAGTTTTCAACATATTTTAACTTTTTGATGTCATGTTTAAAAATTCATGAAGACGTTCTTAGTTTTGTAAAAGCTGCTCAGAGGACCACATGTAATTACCTAGGATATAAAAGGGTGTATTTGTCACTTGGTAAAGTGGTAGATACCCTTTGATATCCAAGGTGATGTTCAGGAGCTGGCTAGTGGCTGGTAACAACTGTCCAGGTTACATAAATACTTTACAAGAGTAGTCAGCTGGTGTGACCACTCAGCCATGGATATATAAATACCACTACAAAAGTAGTCAGGTGGTGGCACTCATGGTGACATAATTACTTTTACACACGTAACGTAATTACATTTACCAGAGTAGTCAGGTGGTGTCACGATGTATCCATGGTCACGTAATTAATTTTACACATGTTACGTGATTACATTTACCAGAGTAGCCAGGTGGTGTCACGACTTATCCATGGTTATGTAATTACTTTTACATAGGCTACGTAATTACATTTACAAGGGTGGTCAGGTGGTGTCACGACGTAACCATGGTTACGTAATTACTTTTAAACAGGTTACGTAAATACATATAACAGAATAGTCAGGTGGTGTCACGACGTATTCATGGTTACGTAATTACTTTTAAACAGGTTAAGTAAATACATTTAACAGAATAGTCAGATGGTGTGACGACGTATCCATGGTTACGTAATCACCTTTATATAGGCCACATAATTACCTTTACAAGAGTGGTCAGGTGGTGTGACGACATATCCTTCGTTACAAACACACTGGAAGCTTCCCTCTGTATTGACACATTCTCCCTCCAGACAGCCTTCCTCTATGCACTCATCGATATCTGCAAAAATGCACAGTATAGGCATTTAGTGGCGATATACTTCAACAACTAAACATTCCTTTGAAATCACTAAACATGCTAAATGGAAGCTACTTAGAAATATACTTCAGCAACTAAACATTCCTTTTTAACACAAACAAATGCATTTGCCAACAACTGTTATTTCTTCTTTATTATTACTTGTTATGATGAATAATATCACTAAACATGCCAAATGAAAGCTACTTGGAAATATAAAAACAATTGTGAAAATGCTGTTACTTAGAAGAAGCTAATGAAAAGTAAAAAAAAAAGTTTGATATAATATACAAATCTGCCTTTTCTAGTTTACTTCAAATAGAAAATCATTTTAACTTTATGAAATAATTTACCTAAATAACTGAGATTTACTTGTTGGAAATGTGTCCTATTGAGAACATTATGCATCATAACGTCCCCTTAGATATGAAAGGGTGTATTGCAAAGTGGTGGATACACCCTTTCAAATCTAAGGGGACGATGGGTTGTCTAAGGGTTGAGATCATCATCTGCATTGAGAAGGTTACGGCATTCATCTGGGACAGCTAGGCAACAACATATCTATTTTGTATAGAGTATATTACCTTGACAGGTTTTTGGATGTTCCTGGGTTCGCACCTGCTCGTACCCCTCCGCGCACACGCAATCATAGCTGCCTGCTGTGTTAGTACAGGTACCAGATCCGCATAGGGAGGCAAGACATTCATCTGTATCTGAATGAATAGTGACAAGGTAAAGATCATCAGGACGATGTCAATGAATTCCCATCATCCCTGAGGAAGGTGTCACACTTGACCCAGAAAACACCAGACAATTACAAAATCGTCAGGCTAAAAATAAAATGACCTAACTCATTTTTTGTCAAAAAAGTCAGGTGGTGTGTCCACGTATTCATGGTTACATTAAAACCTGATTATTTTTTATCAAAAATGAGTTAGCTACACCTGGATGAGCAGAATATTAGTTATAGTAGTCGAAACAGTCAGGTGGTGACGTCTAAAGCAAAGGTGCCATTGAATTAAAACAAATATTTTTTATTTGATAAATGCATGAAAAATGCTTATAGGTTTTGTTTTTTATCTCGGAATGTCCAAAAATGACTTTGGTTATTTTGCTTTAGTGTGACGTAATGTTACGACGACGACCCAACATTGATTAAACCCTTTAACTGCCGAATTATTCAATTTGAATTTTCACCCACTTGAAGTTGTGTCTCGCTGACGCGATCCACAACTTCAGTTGAGTGAAAATTATTCAGATTTGACAAAATGTAGGTCAACTCTTTTCAAATCTTACTCATTGATGTCACATTTTATCTTTAGCATGTTTAAAATGTGGTACTTAATGTGCTAATAAGAAATGATAACCCGGATATATGCGGCACCGGCGGTTAAATAGACAATATTAGACAATAATTTATTCATAGGATCTGTTATTTAACAGACATGTACAAGGGTTAACATTGCGTGAACTGTTTGTGTCTGCTGGGGGTGTACTCTGGGCAAGATACCTTGTTTGAATAAGTATGTCTGCAGGCTATAGGTCTGTACTGGGTAGCTTAACCCCAGCGCTGAATGGTTATATAAGCCTAGAAACCAAAGGGTTTTGTTCAATTTGAAATCGTTATAAATGTCTTAGTTAGCTCTTTCCGCTTCATTTGAATACCTATGTTACCATGTTACGGCTATATTACGACCACTATAAAATTTTTACTCTTTCAGCGCTGGGATCGATTTTAAACGTCAGAATCTGACGTTTTAGTCGGTCCCCGAACTGAAAAGGGTTAATATGGGTTGCTCGATCACAGCATGTAAATCTATATGGACAGATAACAGCAACCATGGTATTTGATAACAGTAGCGTGACATATTTCGGAGGATGGATTTAAGATTATTCCTTTCAGCGCGGGGACTACCGTCTTTATACGTCAGTATCTGACGTTTGTGGACGTCAGATACTGACGTCCAAAGACGATCCCTGTACTGAAAGAATTTAACTGTTTATAATGGTCGTACACCAATAACATCGGTAATCAAATGAAGCGGAAACAGCTAACTAAGACATTTATGATGATTTCAAATTGAAAAAAAACCTTTTCTATGGTTAACAAAAATATTCAGCGTTGTAAGGGTTAAAAAACGAAAAACAGGCTAGAGCATTCACCAGATTTATCTGTTTTCTACGGATTTGTCTTATCCTATATAGTCTATGGACAGCTTTATTTTTGTCATTTTTGGGACAAATATGTAAAACAAAAGTTTGCGCGATAAAAGTCGGCTAAAAAACGGTTGTTGAAAATGTGGGCAGAAAAAAGTTTATTGACGGAATTTATTGAAATTTCCTAAAGGGTGAAATTAGTTCACGAAAAAGATAATATTTTCTTGCAAAGGTACACCCCCCACCCCTCCACCACCCCCCGCCCCCCCCCCCAGATATCTAATGGTTCGTCCAATAGTGGAGGAATATGGTTTTAATTTAACACGTTATTATGACGGATGTTGCTTTCTCAAACCTATTTGACCTTATTTTTGACTATTGACAAAATAAAAAGTGCGGTACGAGGCGGTTGCGCTACCTCTAGAGCACGTGAGGTTGGAGGCCCTAGGGTAGTGGTTAGCACCGCTGCCTTTCACGCTAGAGTTCGGGGTTCGGTTCCCGGTCTCGGCGGTTTAAAAGAAACACAAATGTTTCTTTCCCATCCACGTGTAAAACTCAGTATGGTGGGGAGCCTCCGTGACCGATAGGTAGCGTGCTCGGCCTCAGACCGACAGGGCTCGAATTTCCAATCCTCGTCTGGAGAACAGTGTCATCTCTTTCATCTCACCATCCTCAGGAGGTTATCCCGGCCCAGTTTAGCCAGTTTAGAGCAGGTTCGTATATGATTTCTGGAATCAAATGGTACTAGTTCACGATGGTTGCAAAATAGCCTGTCACAATATCCTACCCATATTAAACCAAATCATAGGCGGTAATCTATTAAACCAAATCAAATTATCATAAAAGCATGGGTTGGATTTATACAATATCACAGACAATTAAAGAAAACATTAATATTGGTTATAATGGAATGTGTGGCTTCAAAACATATTAAAAATACATCAGCCCTTAGTGTGATTCAGAGGCCTTGGTGTTAATAATAAAATAATAAAATGGTGAAGGGAGGTGAATGCCGCTAGAGCCTATGCCTGTTGCTCCATAACAAAGATACACACCAATCGTGTGATGTCAACCACAACGCTAACTCCCTTAGACCCATAACATTGGTATTCAAATGAATCAGAAAGAGCTAACTAAGATAGTTATATTGATTTCTAAATGGAAACAAACACTTTGATCTCCATTGATTTTACATAATGAAGTCAGCACTTTAAGGGCTAAGGGTTTGCAATTAAAGTGATAATTACATCTATGACCGTGTTAACCTTTCCTATTGCCCCTCAAACACGATCATTTGAAGGGGCACATTTTGCCTCAGAATTGAGCAAAATGTAAGTATTTTTCACCCACATTGTGTTGTTCAAATTTTATAAAATGGTCCCTATTTTGAGTATACACTTAGCATCATACCATTGTATTATGGCTCAAAAAGGGATTTATGGGACTATGTACCAGAGAAATGAAGGGAAATCTCCTGATATTATGGTTAGACGGCACATTGTGCGATTGTTTATTTCTTGAAAGCTTTCTGGCTCGACTAAAGCTGCATTTATTAGCTCCCGCCGTCACCGTAGGTGAGACGGAGGGAGCTATGGATTCTACCTCCGTTTTTTTTGGCCTCTTTTTTTGCCTATAACTTTGTAAGAAAATAAGCTAGGATAACAATTTTTGGTATGTGGGTTACTTCCAGGTGGCTTATGGACAGGTTAAAATATTTGTAATCTGAATTCAATACGCAAGGTTGCAGAGGAGAAAATGATGATGTTACGGCGTTGGGCCGTTGGGCCGTTGGGCCGTTGGGCCGTCCTTAAACAATTCGTTTCCGGAGCATATCTCCGAAAGTACTTGTCCGATTGTCTTCAAATTTTACACACAACACCCCTAGGGGGTCTAGTTGTGCCTTTTGGGGTATTTGAACTTTGACCTACTTCTGGTTCAGAACTATGAGCTATTTAGACGTTTTGACGCGCACTTCGTTTCCGGAGCAGATCTCGAAAAGTACTGGGCCGATGACAGTCATATTGCACATACATGTTCTCTAAGGTCCCTAGTTGTGCCTTTTCAGGTTTTTGAACCTTGACCTTGAAGTTGACCCAGCACTTTGACCTAATTTATAACATCGGTAAATCCGACTGAAAGATTTTGTGGAATATCATGAAAACCGCTCAAGATAGCTACACCATTAATATCAAATAAATTGTAAGATTTCAGGAGAGGATGCACTTAAAAAAAATTCAACTCGTCCAAGTTCAAAATGGCCGCCAATCGGCCATTATTCACTTTCACATGGCCGTTATTTGGTAAACCGTGCTAGATGGCTAGACCATTACAATAAAACAAAATGTGTGATTTTAGGAGAGGATGCATCTTGAAAAAAATTGACTCGATAAAATTCAAAATGGCTGCTTATCGGACATTATTCACTTTCACATGGCCGTTATTTGGTCAACCGTGCTAGATGGCTAGACCATTACTGTAAAACGAAATGTGAGATTTCAGCTGAGGATGCATCTTGAAAAAAATTGACTTGATCAAATTTAAAATGGCCGCCTTTTCTGCCATTATTCATTTTCACATGGCTGATATTTGGTAAACCGTGCTAGATGGCTAGACCATTACCTGATTACTATAAAACAAAGTGTGAGTTTTCGGGGGAGGATGCACCCTGAAAATTTTTAACTTACGAATTCAAAATGGCCGACAATCAGCATTATTTACCTCGATAGGCCTGATATCAGGTAAACTGTGCTAGATAGCTAGACCATTACTATAAAACAAAATGTGACGTTTCGAGAGAGGATGCCTTTTAAAAACTTTCGACTCAATCGAATTCAAAATGGCCGCCTATCGGCCACTATTTACCTTCACATTGCTGATATTTGGTAAACCGTGTTAGATAGCTGGACCATTACTATAACACAAAATGTGAGATTACAAGAGAGGATGCATCTTGAAAAAAATTGACTCGATCAAATTCAAAATGGCCGCCTATCGGCCATTATTCACTTTCACATAGCCTGTTTTTGGTAACCGTACTAGATGGCTAGACCATTACTATAAAACAAAATGTGAGATTTCAGGAGAGGATGCATCTTGAAAAATTTTGACTTGATCAAATACAAAATGGCCTCCTATCGGCCATTATTCACTTTCACATGGGCGATATTAGGTAAACCGTGCTAGAATGCTAGACGATTACTATAGAATGAAATGTGAGATTTCAGCTGAGGATGCATCTTGAGAAATTCTGACTCGATCAAATTCAAAATGGCCCCCTATCGGCCATTATTTACTTTCACATGCTCAATATTTTGCAAACTGTGTTAGATGTTAGTCCATTACTATAAAACAAAATTTGAGGTTTCGGGAGAGGATGCACCCTAAGTTTTTAACTAATTTATATCGAATTCAAAATGACCGTAAATCAGCTATTAGTTAACTCGATTGGCCTGATATCGGGTAAACCGTGCCAGATGGGTAGACCATTACTGGTATACTGATTAGGATCATTAATTTCAATTGAGGTTTGCAATCTCTGACAGACTGTCTAGTTCTTATCTTACTCTTAGACTGGGCTTCTTAGACCTAGTTGTCTTGCGTCTTGATTTTTGACCTAGACTAGGACTACATTAATAACCCTATACAAAATTGCTTAAATCAAATTTTAATTCGGAGCGGGAGCTCCTGGACTTATGTAGTCTTGTTTATATTAGCTCCTCGCTTTGTAAGACGGCACATTATGAGATCGATCATTTGTTATAGTGGGGGCTCTTAGGTAATTGGGTGTGCACTTTTGGATAAAAGTGTGAATTTTGGCACACAAATAGTTAAGATATCGCTCTACATGAATTTTGATAGAAGCAAATTGGTACGTCCACATTTTGGCCGCCATCTCGTTTTTACAAATGGCCGCCACTTGGGACCTATATTCAGCAATATTTCATAAAGGAAGACAATTAGAGAGCTCGTAAAAAGCTGATATTTTTATGAAAGAACCCTAGATGTATGTAGATTAACATAGTAAACGTTCTAGAAAATCCTCCCCAAGCACTCTGATATATTCAAGATGGCGTCCAAGATGGCCGCCAGCGAATAGTCATATTTAATAAATAACGTAAAATGATTGATTTTAGCTTGATTTTCTTTTGTAATACAAAATGTCAAATAGTTTCGTGGTCAGTAAAGCTATATAGACTACCCCCAGAAAATTTGAAAACATATTTAAACCTTTAATCCCAAGAGGCCTTTTTAGCTGTAACCTCTATTGGGAAAACATTATTATATATAATCAATTAATTAGGTATTCAATTTGGTTTCAGTAATATATAGCTAATTTTTTTTATTAAAAGCACGCTTATTGGTTAATTAATTTGTATTTTTAGTTATTCAAGATGGCGTCCAAGATGGCTGTCAGTATAATGGCAGATTTGAGAAATTGTGTAAATTTTTCAATTTTTTATAAATTTTCTTAAGTAATACATCATTTTAAACTAGTTTTATAGTCTGTGAGTCTATCTAAACTACTCCCGGACAATGTTAAGCAATATTTAGCACCTTAACATGAGGGTTTTCAATTGACGACATAAAACATCCAAAATGTAGTTGGTGAGCCACTTAGCCCTTAAACCTGTCCAGCTGGTTTTCGGGTGTGGAACTGAATTATGTTTTTTTACATGCCACAGTATCTTTGGTGGATACGTTATCCCTGTAATTATTAATAACTAGTTAATATTGAAGATGTTTGGTCATATAGTCAATAATGTGTTGAGGACTAATGAGAGTGAGTATGACATAGGCCTACTAACCAAAACCTTCCTCTGTTGATCACATTCTGTTCAGATCGCTGGCTTAGTGAAGTTTGGAAAGATCATTTGAAGATATATTGCATGTAAGTGACATGTGATTGCGTGGAGGTGATATGCCACTGCTTGCCTACAGTCTTTGTTTGGGGGAGAGCGAGTATAATCTTTGTCTGAATGAAAATATTTGAATGCATCCCCCTGGTAATAATGTCACCATACAAATACTTGATCACAAACATTATCAGCGACACATGTAACTTACACATATACATGTGCTTTAATGCATGCACTGCTATGTCAATGAAAATCAATTGCTTCTGGACAGGTGGTTTGTTTAGCTATAATGACAGTGCCTATAGGGATATTGTGTGACAAAGGTCCTAGATGTGTGACAAAGGTCCTTGATACCCAATTTAGTGCAAATGATCCTCATGGACTCTAGATGTACCTTTTTGAGCCACTGTACTGACATAGTCTACTTTCAGTATGGTACTTTGACCCAGTTTAATGTTGCGCTCTTTTCCGGGCCATAACTTTGAAACTATTGGTTTGGTGGACCAAATGTTGTACAATGATTCGCAGGATCTCTAGATGTGCTGTTTGGGGGTTTCTATAATTTAATCGTTACCTAAATTTGGTACAATCCAGTAACTCCAGGTGTACCATCGCGGCCAGCCAGTTTTCACAGATGGAATATGAACGTTGTTAATAAGCACATCTTTTCTCTATTTGTCAGCTGCACCACAAGACGCCGTTGCCGATAATTCTTAAATCTTTTTGAGGCTGGAGAAGGTTATGATAAAGACCATCGATGTGGTATCAACAATTCCAACTCGTCTAACAGTACAGGAGAAAAAATAGTGGCGGTAGCATCATGCCATATACGAGTATTCACACAACAGTCTGGATACACAACAGAGTCAGTTCTAAGCTTGATTGGCAGAAGCAGCTGCTTTAGAAAACCTTTTATTTTCATTCAAGCTCTCGGTGTATGTTCAGCGCTATGCTCAATACATGAAACATGTTAAAATACCCCATAACTCGTTGTGAAGGCTTCAGAGAACTTTGTTTGTCGTTTGTAGATTGAGTGTGTCCCATTGGATCGTCTGACAACATAGCAGGATAGAAATACAAAATGATTTTCCGATTTAAAAATAAATTAGCATGCAGCCCTGTAACAATTGGGACTCGTCTCTAAAGTAGATTTCACACAAGAGCCTTATATACATTGTTATTATAAATACACCACCTTTCCAGCGGCTATTGATCGACGTCGACATACCAGTGCATGCATTAAAACACCTGTATATTCGTTTAAGTTACATGTATCATTGATAATGTTTGTAATCCAGTATGTGTATGGTAACATTATTATCAGGGGGGTACACTGACAATAAGTGGTTCAATCAGAACATCACACTTACATGCAGTATATCATCAAATGATCTGTCCAACACAAATCAGTTTCACACCTGGAAAACAGCTGAAACAGTTTATTTGCCAATTGGTCCACCAATTGCATTTTAGATGTATTTTGTCGCCTGATGAAAACTATCATGTTCAGGTGTTAATTATTGGTCAACATTGTCGGAAAGTAGTTTAGATGAGCTCACAGACCATAAAACTAGTTGAAATGACGTATTTGCACAAATTCTTAAATCTGCCCGTACACTGGCAGCCATCTTGGACGCCATTTTGAATAATTAAAAATACAAATTAATTGACCAATAAGTGTGAGTTCACTATAACTATATTAGTGCCACCAATACATCACCATTAATACGGAATTAATTGACTATAAATAATAAAGTTGCCCCAATAGAGAGTACAGAGGCGCTAGCTGAAAAGCCTCTTGGGATAAAAGGGCTAAATATATTTTTCAAAATCGATGGGGTAGTCTACACAGATTTACTGATCACGAAACTATTTGAAATGGTCCATTAAAAAAATTGAGCTAAAATCTATCAATTTACGCAAAAAACATAAATCAGTCTCACACCCGAAAAACAGCTGGCTAAGTGGTTCACCAACTACATTTTGGTATAGCGCTATGTCGCTAACTGAAAACGCTCATCTTAAGGTGCTAAATATTGCTTAACGTTGATTGAGAATAATTTAGATAGACTCACAGACCATGAAAATAGTTGAAATGATGTATTACAAAAGAAAATTGATATAAAATCCAAGAATTTACACAATTTCTTAAATCTGCCCATACACTGGCAGCATCTGATGGACGCCATCTTGAATAAATAAAAATAAAAATTAAGTGACCAATATAAGCATGCCTTTAATATGCCTTTAATATAGTATTACTGACACTAATATACATCACCATTAATACTTAATTATTTGATTAAAAATAATAATGTTTTCCCAATAGGGATTACAGGGGCGTTCGCTAAAAAGCCTCTTGGGATGAAACTATTTGAAATGGTGTATTACAAAAGAAAATTCAGCTAAAATCGAGCATTTTACGCTATTTATCAAATATGACTATATGCTGGCGGCCATCTTGGACGCCAATAATTGAATATGTCAGAGTGCTTGGGAAGGATTTTCTAGAACGTTTACCATGTTAATCTAGATACATCTAGGGTTCTTTCATGAAAAAATAAGCTTGTGATGAGCTCTCTAAGTGTCTTTCGAAATATTGCTGAATATAGGTCCCAAGTGGCGGCCATTTTAAAAAACCGAGATGGCGGCCAAAAACTAGACGTACCAACTTGCTTCCATCAAATTTCCTGTACAGGAAGATCTTAACTATCTGTGTGCCTAAATTCACAATTTTATCCAGAAGTGCACACTTCATCTTATAATTATTGACTTAAGAGCGCCCACTATTAACCTTTACAGCGCGAGGATCGACTTCAGACGCTAAACGCCATATTCTGACGTCTAAAGACGATCACCGCACTGTCAACGTAAACATATTTCTAATTGGCCGCAGATCTAAAACATAGATGTATTCAAACGAAGCAGAAAAAGCTATAGCTATACACAATTATTTATTTCATGAGAAATCAGTTTCGAAATATTTATTAAAAAAATACTCCTTACTATACATGATAGCCAATCACCCCCATATAAGGAAACACGTATGCCTCATCTTGTAGCAACTTTGATTTATTTGTCACAAAATTATTCATACTATATACGGCGTGAAGAAAAAGAGACATTTACGATGATTTCAAATTGAAGAAAACCCTTTGATCTCCATGGTTAATAGAAAAATATGTCAGCTCTTCAACATGTTTAACCCTTTAACCGTCAAATTATTCCATCTGAATTTTCACCCACTTGAAGTTGTGTCTCGCTGACGCGATCCACAACTTCAAGTGAGTGAAAATTATTCAGATTTGGCAAAATGGAGGTCAACTGCTCTCAAATATTGCTGATTGATGTCTCATTTTATCTTTGTCACATGTTTAAAAGGTGGTACTTAATGTGGTAGTAAAAAATGAAAACCCGAATATATGCGACACCGGCGGTTAAAGGGTTAAGAGTTAAAGGTGGGTTTCTAGGCTGACTAAAGCTGTATTTTATTTCTGTTCTCTCCTCACCTTGCTCGCCGTCTCAGCTCTTCTACTGAGTATACCCCTTACAGTGCGGGGATCGACTTTAGTCGTCAGAATCTGACGTCTGTAGACGCCAGATTCTGACGTCTAAAATCGATCCCCGCACTGTAAAAAAAAAATATTTATGAAGGCCATAGACCTATAACATAGGCATTCAAATGAATAAGAAAGAGCTAACTAAGACATTTATTATTATTTCAAATTAAAAAACAACACCTTTGGTTTGTAGAAAATAATTCAGCGTTGTAAGGGATATACATGTATTTGATTTAATGGTGATCTATCACCCCTTATATGGTATGAATAATTATGTCCTTATATGGGGTAATTGGCTATCATGTGACCCTCTCTATCATGTGACCCTCTGAGAGGGTCACATGATAGCCAATCACCCCCATATAAGGAAACACGTATGCCCCATCTTGTAGCAACTTTGATTTATTTGTCACAAAATTATTCATACTATATACGGCGTGATAGGTCACCTTTAACCTTGGATGTTTTACTGCCGAATATATCACAGTCTAACCCATATCCGTGTAATTTAGATCACCAGATGCTTAGAGTATTATTATTTCTTTATTACTTATAGACACATATGTTTTCAAAACAACAATATTTCTCATCGATATGAGGCTTGAAACTCCGTAAAGTCAACAAATCTAGTTCATGTAGTTCAGATTTGATATAAATAATTGTATTGACTATATAAGGACACTTCATAATGATTGGTGTATCAGCTTTATTATTTTTATGCAGTCTTAATTTTATTTTACTGATTAATATTTGTATTACATAAATTGCATGCCGATATACTACTGTTCATGCATAATTCAACTGCACATTTTGTACCCTTTTAATGTAGTGTTACTATGCACTGATCAGCCCTACTGACGAGCGTGTGGTGATTGTATTAGCTTCAGCCATTGTACAATCCTCATGAAATAAATATGCTTATATCAAATGTAGTTCCGTGATATATAATAGATGTAAATGGTGCAGTCTCTCAGCACGTATGACTAGAGGCATTCTTATCGTGCTGGAACCGTATAGGGGCCTATATAGGTTACCGCATATGGGCCTATATACGTTACCGCACATTGGCATATATACGTTACCGCAAAGGGGCCTATATACGTTACCTTAGAGTCATATGTACTTTACCATATAGGGACCTATGTATATCCCAGTATAGGGGCTTATGCGTTACCGCATAGGGGCCAATATACGTTACCGCATAGGGGACAACATACGTTACCGCATGGGGGCCTATGTATACCACCATATAGGGGCCTATATACGTTACCGCGAAGGGGCCAATATACGTTACCACATATGGGCCAATATACGTTACCGTGTATGGGCCTATATACATTACCATATAGGGGCCTTACCGTATAAGGCCCTATAGACGTTACCGTACAGGGGTCTATGTACGTTACCGTATAGAGGCCTATGTACTTTACCGTAGAGGGCCAATATACGTTACCGCATAGGGGCCTATATACGTTACAGTATAGGGGCCTATGCAAGTCGACGTATAAGGGCGTTTGTATAGTAGCGCATAGGGGCCTGCATATTAATGTGTTTGTGTTACAGTATATGGTCATATATACCTTACCGCATATGGGCTTTTATACGTTTTTAAATAAAATATCACTAAACAAATTTATAAAACCTTTTGTGGGAAATGATCAGTTAATGAACTTATTCAATTTTGCATGTGTCTATTCTTCACAAATAGAAAAATATTTTTCGTCATCTGAAGCTGGAAATTGCGTCAGCTGGTCAGCAATTCCAGCTTCAAATGGATGAAAAATATATGAGATAAATTGAACATAGTTATGTCAGCGAATCCAACATGAAATAATTTCGACTTCGGTCAATCGATTTTAGTGCAGCCAGTGCCTAAACTTAGAGTGTCAAATACCGATAGTTCGGCAAATTGTATCGATGCTGAGGCAAATTAATTTTGGAAAAGGGGGATCCGCCACCGATTTACCCTTTCAAGCCAGAAATCTGTATTCACTACAGGCCGTGAATTGGTCGTCACAAGTCGCGTCTTACAGCTAGTGGATGAAGATGATTTGGAATGGGAGACATATTTAAAAATGTTGTCATATACTGTTTAAAGAGTTGCATGATTAATTTCATAATAGGTCTTGATAAAATTGTTTGTGAAAGATGATCAGATACCCAAATAATTTAATTTTGAAACATATTATTTTTTTACGAATATAAATATATACTTTACATGAATGAAAAATAGAAACACATAATTTAAGAATATAAAATGGTAAAATTTCATCAATTATGACAACATGACGACGACCAAGCAAAAACATTGTAGTTGAACCTGGATTAAAGTAGTATTAACCCTTACAGCACGGGACCGTTTTTATACGTCATAATATGACGTCTGTAGACGTCAGATTATGACGTATAAAGACGATCCCCGCACTGAAAAACTAACATATTTCTAATGGTCGTAGACCCACAACATAGGTATTCAAATGAATCGGAAAGAGTTAACTAAGACGTTTATAATGATTTCAAACTGAAAAAACACACTTTTGTCTCCGTAGTTTATACACAAATATTTCAGCGTTTTAATGGTTAAGGTGCCATTTGATTTAGACTCACCCAGACACGTGGTGTCAAGTGCCACTTGATTTAGACTCTCCCAGACACGTGGTGTTAAGTGCCACTTGATTTAGACTCACCAAGCCACGTGGTGTCAAGTGCCACTTGATTTAGACTCTCCCAGACACGTAGTGTTAAGTGCCACTTGATTTAGACTTTCCCAGACATGTGGTGTTAAGTGCCACTTGATTTAGACTCACTCATATATGTGGTGTGAAGTGCCACTTGATTAAGACTCACCCAGACACGTGGTGTTAAGTGCCACTTGATTTAGACTCACCCAGACACGTGGTGTGAAGTGCCACTTGAGTAAGACTCACCCAGACACGTGGTGTTAAGGTGACACTTGATTTAGACTCTCCCAGACACGTGGTGTTAAGTGCCACTTGATTTTGACTCACCCAGACACGTGGCGTGAAATGCCACTTGATTAAGACTCACCCAGACACGTGGTGTTAAAGTGCCACTTGATTTAGACTCTCCCAGACACGTGGTGTTAAGTGCCACTTGATTAAGACTCACCCAGACACGTGATGTTAAGGTGACACTTGATTTAGACTCTCCCAGACACGTGGTGTCAAGTGCCACTTGATTTAGACTCACCCAGACACGTGGTGTTAAGTGCCACTTGATTTCGACTCACCCAGTCACGTGGTGTTATGTGCCACTTGATTTAGACCCCCCCCAGACACGTGGTGTTAAGTGCCACTTGATTTAGTTTCACCCAGTCACGTGGTGTTAACTGACACTTTATTTAGACTCTCCCAGACACGTGGTGTTAAGTACCACTTGGTTTAGACTCTCCCAGACACGTGGTGTTAAGTGCCACTTGATTTAGACTCTCCCAGACACGTGGTGTTAAGTGCCACTTGATTTAGACCCTCTCAGACACGTGGTGTTAAGTGCCACTTGATTTAGACTCCCCCAGACACGTGGTGTTAAGTGCCACTTGATTTAGTTTCACTCAGTCACGTGGTGTTAAGTGTCACTTGATTTAGACTCTCCCAGACACGTGGTGTTAAGTGCCACTTGATTTAGACCCTCCCAGACACGTGGTGTCAAGTGCCACTTGATTTAAACTCTCCCAGACACGTGGTGTTGAGTGCCACTTGATTTAGACTCTCCCAGACACGTGGTGTTAAGTGTCACTTGATTATGACTCACTCAGACATGTGGTGTTAAGTGACACTTGATTTAGACTCACCCAGTCACGTGGTGTTAAGTGACACTTGATTTAGACTCACCCAGTCACGTGGTGTTAAGTGCCACTTGATTTAAACTCTACCAGACACGTGATGTTAAGTGACACTTGTTTATGACTCACCCAGACACGTGGTGTTAAGTGAGGCTTGATTTAGACTCAGCCAGGCACGTGGTGTTAAGTGACACTTGATTTAGACTCACCCAGGCACGTGGTGTTAAGTGAGACTTGATTTAGACTCACCCAGGCACGTGGTGTTAGTGACACTTGATTTAGACTCACCCAGATACATGGTGTTAAGTGCCACTTAATTTAGACTCACCCAGACACGTGGTGTTAAGTGCCACTTGATTTAGACTCACCCATATATGTGGTGTTAAGTGACACTTCATTTAGACTCACCCAGGCACGTGGTGTTAGTGACACTTGATTTAGACTCACCCAGACATGTGGTGTTGCCTGAATACAGATAATAGCCGTCAGCACAGTCACACGTGTAGCCATCTGGTGGGAGATTGACACACTGACCACCCATACAATCCGTGCCAATACACTTATCTATGACTGGAAAAAAGAAGAAGAAGAAGAAGAAGAAGTGTTTATTCAACCATAAAAAATTAGTAAATGAAAGATGAGTTAAATAAAATTTACAGGGTGGTTTGGGAGACCTCCATTAAGACCACAAGGTCGCTAGCATGGAGGCCACCCATGACTATGACTGGAAAATACACAGAGACAAATCAGCAGGAGCGCTTAATAATTATAAAATATGTTTAAGGGGACGACTGTTGTTTGCATTAATCATGTTATACCGACACAATCAGGTCAAAATCTTTTTTTATTTTGGCTCCTTGATATGCTCTCAAGTTTTCAAAATGTCCATAGACTAAAATTGCGAAAGTTTTTACATTTTTGAATATCGATGTATCAAATTAAATCTCATTCTTATTACTTTTAATACTGGTAAATGCGCAACCCAAAATTTACAAGACTTAGGCCTACACAATTCTAGTTTATGGACATATTAAACATGTTAAAAACGTAAGAATGTAAGAACATAGCAAGGAGTCAAAATAAAAATGATGATTTTGGCAAGATTGTGTTGCTTTATTCTGTATGTCCAATTTCTTATTTCGGACATGCATGTCCAAAATAAGAAATACAGGAATTTCGTCTCTATATCTAGCTTAACTGGTACATGCGCAGCACAAAAAAATTAAACTTTTGCAGTTCTAGTCTATGGACATGTTTACATCATATGGTCATATTAAGAAGCCAAAATAAAATCACCTATTTTTGTTATGATTTTTGCCTGACTAATTCTTATTAATCATGTTAATCTGTATGTCTTACTTGTACACTTTGTCAGTGATACAGATCTGTACCCCTCCTCACACTGACAATAATCATGGTAATCTGTATGTCTTGCTAACATTAATCATGTTAATCTGTATGTCTTACTTGTACACTCTGTCAGTGATACAGATCTGTACCCTCTTCACACTGACAATAATTATGTAAATATGTATGTCTTACTAACATTAATCATGTTAATCTGTATGTCTTACTTGTACACTCTGTCAGTAATACAGATCTGTACCCTCTTCACACTGACAATAATTATGTAAATCTGTATATCTTACTAACATTATTCATGCTAATATGTATGTCTTACTTCTACACTCTGTCAGTGATACAGATCTGTACTGTCCTCACACTGACATTAATCATGTTATTCTGTATGTCTTACTTGTACATTCTGTCAGTGATACTGATCTATACCCCTTCTCACACTGACATCGAGCCTGCCCTCCAGACTCCACGCATGCGCTGTGAGCACCACATGACATCACTTCACATCCACTTCCTGCATGTATAAGAAATACAATCTTTAAAATTGTAAAGTGCGTGGTATGAATTCGTGTAAAATGTTTGGATTTAATATTACACCTGAAGATATAATGTCATAATGGTGGGAGTTAGATAGAAACACTTTTATCACCTTTAATTTATACAATATGAATAAAAAATGTGTGTTAAACATCCTCCATATTCAAATGACATGTCCCATTTTAAAATCGCGATATTTCAAGCTGACTGATTTGACTGATTTTTCTGTAATTGTCATGTTATTGTTTTATTACTATATCGACGTTGTGGGTCGCCGTAGCGAGACACTATGTCAAGTGCTATGAGAAAACCTCACCCATCCGATGAATACGTTTTCTGGTGATCACATTATACACTGGATGAAGAGTGCTCTATTTTTACCACCCTGAGCGAGAAAATACACCTAAAATTGGTATTCTTGCTAATAGGAGTGTATGATTATAACAATTAAGCTGTACTCACCGTCAATAGATATGTCCAGGTTTACCATATCAATTTGTAGATTAGATTGGTTGAAATGTTTTAATCCGTTATTAAATACCACGCTCAGCTGTGTAACCTCAGTGTTATTAGTCCCATCCACGTAACGTATAATAAAAGTGACAATCACACTGCCAGGCCTGGTGTAAAACAAAGTATCTAATATAAGATATGTTACCACTAATACATAGGTGTATCATTATGAATCCTATATTCACTATGTTTTGGTGACCCCACAGTCTTAATTAGATCTTGCACTCTTTATGTTTTTCATTTTTTTCTGTATATATATAGCATGCTCATTTTGCTTTTATGATCATATTATTGTCTTTATATTGATCAGTTTTGTTAGTATATATGTAATACTCACTCTGTATAAATGATCCTACAGTCTTTATATTTATCAAGTTTGTCAAGTTTATCTGTACATACGCTATTGAACCTATACAACCTACAATCAGGTACGTCTGTGTATATCTAATACATAATCTGCATCAACGATCCTACAATATCTATATTTATCTTTTTTGTTTGTTATATATATATTATTATTGTTTTATGTTTATCGGTGTTGTCTGTACATAATTCATATTCACTTTGCCTTAATAGTCTAACAATCATTATATATATCATGCTTGTCTGTATTTTATACTCACTCTGCCTTAATGATCCTACAATCTTTATATTTATCAGGTTTATCTGTGTATATCGTATCCACCACATCACATACTTGTGTCTGCAGATTACGGAAAGCTTCTGACGATGTGTCCGCAAGGTCTGTGCTGTAGTTCATGTTTACAATGGTGAGACTCACAGACAGTGACGGAGAATCTAGAATAAGATACAGATACCAATAATATATTGACATTTGGGGGCTTTGTATTATTCACAACTAATAAATATTTGTATTGTTGTCATTATCCCATGAACAGTTTGAGTCACTGCATCAGTGTGCACCAAGGAAAGATATCGGTCGTAACCAGATTCGAAACTGGTACAACTGAATCAACAACACTACAAGAGAGCTGTATAGATAGGGACCCAATGAGTGTATACATTCTACAAAATAATTCAAGTGGTTATCTGTTTTTATATTTGTCGTAGTTCTTCAATATAAAACACAAAGAAAAACAAATCAAAAGTATCATAAAGTGCCTACACGAGTAGGACACCCAAAATCAAGACTACCCCCCTAATATAAGAGTCATTCACAGTACACAATACCATATAACAATAATATTGTACACACCTTTAAATAACCCGATTTACAGAGTCTCAAAATAATGACAAAAATAGTTTTTAATTAAAAAAAATGTATGCTTCCAAACATAATAATTATTTTACCGCAATATTTTTTATAAGTCTTAGAGTATTTTATTTAAATTTATGAAATTTGTTTAAACAAGGTAAGTCTATACTTGCAGTGCTAGCAATAAACCAGCCAATAGCCCTATGACCACTAGTGGTATACCTCACCCAGCCCTATGACCACTAGTGGTAGGCCTATATCTACAGTCAGTCCTAAGACCACTAGTGGTATACCCCACCCAGCCCTATGGCCACTAGTGGTATACCCCACCCAGCCCTTGGCCACTAGTGGTATACCTCAGCCAGCCCTATGACCACCAGTGGTATACCTCAGCCAGCCCTATGACCACCAGTTGTATACCTACATCCAGCCCTATGACCACTAGTGGTATACCTTAGCCAGCCCTACAACCAATAGTGGTATACCTCAGCCAGCCCTAAGACCACTAGTGGTATACCCCACCCACTAGTGACCACTAGTGGCATACATACAGCCAGCCCTATGACCACTAGTGGCATACATACAGCCAGCCCTATGTCCACTAGTGGTATACCTTAGCCAGCCCTACAACCACTAGTGGTATACCTCAGCCAGCCCTAAGACCACTAGTGGTATACCCCACCCACTAGTGACCACTAGTGGCATACATACAGCCAGCCCTATGACCACTAGTGTCATACATACAGCCAGCCCTATGTCCACTAGTGGCATAAATACAGCCAGCCCTATGACTACTAGTGGCATACATACAGCCAGCCCTATGTCCACCAGTGGCATAAATACAGTCAGCCCTATGACCACTAGTGGCATACATACAGCCAGCCCTATGACCACTAGTGGAATACATACAGCCAGCCCTATGATCACTATATATCCAGCAAACCCAAAACATTTGTATACCATTGTACAACATTGTACAAATGTAATACAAATGTGTTGTGTTTACTGGGTAGTGGTATACCCACAGCCAGCCCTATGACCGCTAGTGGTATACCTACACCCAGTATTGTGACCACTAGTGGTATACCTACACCCAGCCCTGTGACCACTAGTGGAATACCTACACGCTGCCCTATGAATACTACACTGGCCGTCACATTAAGCCAGGATCGCATGATTTTCGCCGATTTATCAGTCAATTCTGGACCGATTTCCTTGACATTTTGCAAAGGCAATTTTCGATTAAAATCCTAACAGCGCAAACATTTCGAAAAATTATGTTAAATATTTTAAATTTAGACCATTTGATATGTAATACAAATTCTAGAATTAGTTTAATAGGTTTGTAGAGGGTCGTCGTAATTTCAATTTATTACATGTCAAAATGGTCTAACTTTTGAAATACGCTATATAATTTTTGCAAAATGTTTGCAAAATTTGATGGAAATCTGCTGAGAATTGACTGAGAAATCAGCGAAAAACATGCGATCCTGGTTGATCTCTTTAAATGGTACTTTGGGTATAGTGACAGGGTAACCCACCGTCGTTATTTCCTAGCATGATCCCCAGTGGTATACCCACAGCCAGCCCTACGACCACCATTGACAGGATGACCAGCGTCAGACAGATACACAGGCGACTCGTCTGGTACTCCTTGGATTTCCTGTAAAACGTATAGGGTTCAATTTGCACAAAAAATAAAGAAGATATCACCAGGTATAGAATAAATGAATGAGTTAATGAATGAATGAATTAATAAATATATAAATAAATGAATGAATGAATAACCGAATTATCATGTCATTAATTAATTAATTAATTAATTAATTAATTAATTAATTAATTAATTAATTAATTAATTAATTAATTAATTAATTAAATAATTAAATAATTAATTAATTAATTAATTAATTAAATAATTCATTCATTCATTCATTCATTCATTCATTCATTCATTCATTCACTCATTTATTCATTCATTTATTCATTTATTCATTCATTCATTCATTCATTCATTCAATTATTCATCCATTCATTCATTCATTCCTTCATTCATTCATCCATTCATTCATTCATTCATTCATTTACTCATCCATTCATTCATTCATTCATTCATTCATTCATTCATTCATTCATTCATTCATTCATTCATTCATTCATTTATTCATTTATTTATCATTCATTCATTCATTCATTCATTCATTCATTCATTCATTCATTCATTCATTCATTCATTCATTCATTCATTATTTCATTCATTCATTCATTCATTCATTCATTCATTCATTCATTCATTCATTCATTCATTCATTCATTCATTCATTCATTCATTCATTCATTCATTCATTCATTCATTCATTCATTCATTCATTTATTCATTCATTTATTCATTCATTCATTCATTCATTCATTCATTCATTCATTCATTCATTCATTCATTCATTCATTCATTCATTTATTTATTTATTCATTAATGCATAAATGATTGAATGAATGAATATATATGTTCAATGAATAGATGTATAAATGAATGGATGAATGAACGAACGAACGAATGAGTTAATGATTTAATGAATGAATGAACGAATAAATGAATGAATAAAAGAATGAATGAATTATTTATTAAATGCACGGGAAAAAAATAAATTGATTGATAAATTTAATAATTTTTGCATAATTAATTGAATGAATGAAAAGATGCATACATGAATAAATGCACGAATAAATGAATAAATGAATGATTGATTGATTGAATGAATGAATGAATGAATGAATGAATGAATGAATGAAAGAATGAATGAATGGCCACTTCCGTTGACATGAATCATATGATACTGCTCCTCAGACATTGCTGACACTGCCGATACCCGTGCTACTCACTTGTCGGCGTCGAAGTCATCTCTCCACACCCGTTTACCGCCATATTCACTGAACTGTACATTCTTTCTTCTCGGGTCATGCATCTAGAACACCATGATAACTGGTTAAAACAACATGTAACATCAGTTATAAAAATGACGGTCATATTGCAGTTACTTCGATGAGACTCTAACTCACTCACCATTTCACTCACTCACTCACTCACTAACTCGCTCGCTCGCTCACTCACTCACTCACTCACCATTTCACAGTGGTTTCCGTGATTCAAAATCAACAAATTACGACTTTAATTACGACAAATTGTCTATTTTTGTCATTGCCTTACCCTTGCAATTATTATCAAGCTATTTGATTCTGATCAATAATGATTTTGCTTAAATGTATAGTCTTAACATATGTCTGTGTTTTAAGATTTACCCCTTAAAACGCTGACTTATTTTTTTTAAACCATGGAGAACAAAATGTTTTTTCAATTATTTGAAATCATCATAAATGTCTTCGCTAGTTCTTTCCTATTGATTCGAATACCTATTTCATGGGTCTACGGCCATTACAACTATTTTGATTCTTACAGTGCGGGGATCGACTTTAGACGTCAGAATCTGACGTCTGTAGACGTCAGATTCTGACGTCTGAAGTCAAAGTAAAAAAATTGTAAGGATTACGACGTATTTTACTTTTGACAACTGGTTATAGAGGTGCTGATAAAAACACAGAATGACTAGTGTTGTTGACATCAGTGTTTATGATCGGTATACTTTACCAACTCCACATACCCCTTGATTGATTGATCCACCACTTTTCTATTTAGCACACTCTGTAGCTTTCTTATGACTCGATAGCGAAGTTTATTACTCTTTAGCTGTTTGATATCAAAAATCAGCAAGTCATTGTTCGCAAAGTACAATGTGAGAAACATTAAAACTATTCTAAATGTTTTAATAGTCCGTGGAATATGCGGTGTGGCTGTCTTGGAACTAAATCGTTTTTTAAATTGTGTGAATGAATTTTGCTTTGCGTCGCTTTCTGCAAAATCATGACAATATCGCGACAAGAGGAAGCTCGAAATCGGGACTATGCCCTGCTCTTTCCGAATGACTTCAAGGTGTCTTTATAGTGCAAAGTACTCTAGGTATTTGAACAGTTCAGAGCACTGTATTTGCACAACCTTGATGACAAACATCCGACTCATCCAGGATTCGAACCCAATGTCTCTTAAGTTTCAAGCCATAACCGAACCGAATCAGGAACAAAGACTTAGCATTTTCCTACAGTAATTTTTTTTTACAGAGCTCCTTGTGTATACATTGTACTTTAGTGAAAACGTAATTTAGAAATTACACTTTCTAAGTATGTGGTGCACACGTCGTTCTTGAGTCGTTTTTTATTAGAATGAATGAATGAATGAATGAATGAATGAATAAATGAATGAATGAATGAATGAATTAATTAATTAATTGACTAATTAATTAATTAATTAATGAATCGATGTACATCAAGTTTAAACATAGCCAGGAGAACCTCCTAAGGATGATGAGATGAGTCAGATGACACTGCCCTCCAGACACAGGACACGAAATTTGGATCCTGGTGGAGCACCCTACCTCTAAGTCACAGAATCTCTCCACAATGCTGAGTCTCATGAGTGAGCAAAGAAGAAAGATTTGTTATTCTTAGAACGCCTTTAAATAATAGGTAACAATGGCGCGTTAAGCCAGCATTTGTTTTTTGTTGGCACGATCAGGCATATAGGCATATAAAGCAGGCATAGCCAAATTGGTCTGACATATAGATCAAGCAAATAGATGAGACATAAAGATTAGGCATATAAATACGCAAATACATCAGACACATAAATCAGACATATAGATTAGACATAAAGAAGCGTACAACCTATGCTGTATGATTAGCTGATAACAACAACTAATAACAACAACATGTAGGCCTCCTATCTCTATTTAGAGCTAGGTGGACCTAAATCAGACAAAAAATACCGTTTACGGCCTACCACTAACAGTACTGAGTGAACCGAGGTGATACAACACGGTTAACTCAGCTGAATATCCCAGAAAACACGAGCCGTTAAATCAATGATGGCTCAATGTTGGGCCACCGTCTGCGCCGCTGGCCAAACATCAAGCCATCATTGATTTAACCCTTTCAGCTCGGGGACCTTCTTTATACGTCAGAATCTGACGTACATAGACGTCAGATTCCGACGTATAAAGTTGCTCCCAGCACCGAAAGAATTAAAATAATTATAATGGTTGTAGACCCATAACATAGGTATTCAAATGAATCAGAAAGAGCTAACTAAGCCATTTATGATTTTTTTACAAAAATAACACTTTGGTCTCTATGGTTTAAACAAGACGAATTCAGCGTTGTAAGAGGTCTTGTGAAGTTAAATTTAAAAAAAAAATCCGAGGACAACTCGGATTGGCCAGACTCTACCCACCCACACCCCTATCCATTTATATATATATTTTGGGGAAACATGTACAACACAAAATCACACAGAAAAACATCAAATTAAAACAAATAAAATTGACCAACCCTGTTTTTCTCGGATTTTTTAATATTTTTTTAATATATATATTAAGTTTATATAAGGGTTAACGTCTCGTGCTTCATGGGATGCCTGTATACCCGGGGTATTCCCCCTCTGGCTGTGACCTGTGGACTGCCATGTGGCTTAAAAGTAAGCGGATTCTACTGTTCGCTTTTGACATAGAATAATGACAAGCAGTAGTAACTGATTACTTTTTCAAGTAAGCTATTACTGCTGTTTGCCTTTGCAATAATTATGAGTTCATATGTTCATTACCACCAGGAAGGAACGCGCTCATGCCCCACAAACCTCGGCTGTGTGTTGGGCCACCGTCTGTGACCTACCATCAGGGGCTTAGCTGGCACAGTGTAAAAATCCGGGTGTCCCGTGTTTCAGCAAACACAATACGTTGAACCATTGCTGGCTTAATGTTGGTCCAGCGACGTAGACGGTGGGCCAAACTAATACTGGTGTGACGCATTGTGTTTGTAGGAATATATCTACTGTTGTGGAGAAGCAAGCAGCTGTAACTGTTTACTTTTTAAATAAGCAGTTAGAGCTGCTTGACGTTACATGGTTTAATGTTAGGCCACCGTCCATGACGCTGGACCGACATACATCCTACATTCAGCATTGGTGTTTGTTAGGTGTTTGTTGGATATGTGTAATTATGTTCACCTGTTCATTACAACCAGGAAGTTGACGCAGTGAACGTGAGTGGTAGGGGGGGGGGGGGTGAAAGTGTGTGCTCAGTAAACTGTGAAGCATCGTGACCACATGCTCCATAATAACCCTTAGATCACTGAGTTATTCAATTTTAATTTTATTTTCAGTCACTTGAAGTTGTGTGTCGCGGCAGTGACAAATTGTGTTTTTTTGTGAAATTTAATCCCTCAGTATAGATCTATATCAGTGTTTCAAGAGTGAAGGCATATTTTACTGTGAACAGCTCGTTATCTGGAGTTATACAGGTGCTAATGAAACAGAAAATGTCTATTGCTGACATTAGTGCTCTAAGTGTTAACCCTTTGCTAAACACTGTATATAATAAGGATAATCATTCAGAATTACTGAACTAGCCAATTTATCGACATTTCAACCTCTTGCAGCTGTGGGTCGCGATGTTTGAGATGACACTTGATGGTTAGATTTAGAGTACAGTATTATACCATCCCAACAAACACAAGAGGCTGAGCCTTCGTTGGTTTAATGTTGGCCCAACGTCTACGACGCTAGGCCAAGATTAAACCAACATAGGCGGAATGTCTCGCGTTCGCTGGGCTGTATTCTCTATGTATAGTGGGCCCTATGTTTTGTAAAAAGTTTTTGATCCAATATGTTGATCTAGAAAAGGGGCAGATATGTTTGAGAATCAGGATGTAAAAACTAGTGGTCACGGTCTAATGGCGCTCTCAACATGACTGTCTTTGTGCATTTGCCAAACTGCCTTGCAATTCCAAAAGGCAGTACTTGCGTACTTTACAATTAAGCAGATATATACTGCCTATTGGCTTTAGCATACTAGCACACTACCAATGAAAGTAGTGAATGTTTTGATATATAGTGTGTGAAATAAATGAATAGATGGGCTTTCATGCCATTTCTGTGAACATATAATAGGCTAACCTGGGACCGGAGAACCTCCTGAGAATGGTAAAATGAATGACATGTCTCTGTCCTCCAGACACAGGATTCGAAATTGGAGCTCTGGCGGTCTGAGACCGAACAGGCTCCCCGCAATATCGAATCTTCACGAATGAGGGGAGAAGCAGCTTATGTGTGTTTGAAACCTGAATGCCAGAGCGGGAGACGACCCCGCTATCTCTCATTTTTTAGGTAGGCAGCTTTAACCACTGCACCAAGACCACCGCCCGCGCTCAGAAAAACTGTGTGATATAGCCAATGAGTGAATATTGCTTTACGTCGCCTTCTGCACAATCATAG
This sequence comes from Flabesymbios commensalis, assembly GCA_964017125.1. NCBI lineage: Eukaryota > Metazoa > Annelida > Polychaeta > Terebellida > Flabelligeridae > Flabesymbios > Flabesymbios commensalis. The sequence continues at coordinate 116,419 of CAXHKU010000896.1, read as the reverse complement.
TCCAGTTGCCGTCCAGAGAACCTAGAAATTGTGAGAAGTGTAAGGTTTTTCGACTGATTCATGTTCCCAATGGGTTTATGAACAAATTCAGCTTTGTTGCCCAGACGGCAACTTTGGGCAACTTTTTTAATTAGCATAATTAACATAATGAGCATAATTAGCAATGGGGAGTAATGCCAAATGGTAATTTTGAACCAATGGACGTACACAAATCTCCAATACCACATTTAAATATAATTCAGACATAAGGAATTCATTTCTGACATTAATGGTACTAAAGAGATCCAGGTCAAAGGGAATGATTATGATGCAAATCAAACTAAATTGACCAATAATATGAAATGGACAGTGCCCAGGACGCCCACGACCTAATCAGTGTAAAAGAGTAACGTTAGTCATAAATAAATTGCAATTTAATCTGAAGTTAGATTCACAGAATTGAGTGTATGCCTAAATATATACATATCTCTAGGAGTTTTCCTTTAGGGGGGTAGGCCTAGTAGTTACGTTATATATTGATATAGATTATTAAAGTAAGTATTGTGTTAGCAAACACCAGAATGCCAATTATATTCTTCTTGTAGCTCATTATTTATAGGCTATGTAGACATAGGCCAACAATTGTTATACTTCACACATTAAAATAATTGGGTTCTTTTGCTTCACTTTTACAATAAAACACTTATATCTATGCAGCTGCTGTACCTGAAAACTCACCCTTGAATACCCTAAACCTGCTATAGTCTAATTTTGTCTAGGTAGGTCAAAATTGGCTCTTCTGTGAGTATCAATTCTAGGGTAATTAGCCATATGCCTATCGCTGAGTCATTCACAGGTCCGTATACAAACTAAGACAAGGGGGGGAGGGTACAGAACGACCATCCCTAAATGTAATATGGGGGCTGGGGGCATCCCGCATAAATGTTAAAAAAATAGGCTCTATAGCTGCATTCTGGCGCAATTTAGAGGTAAAAATTCTTTCAATGGCAATTTGCATTCAATTTTTGGTCTAACCTGCAGCTATACACAGGCTACTGTAGGCCGACATACGTAAATAAACAGCGCATTATACTTGCTGGCAAAACAAAGAGGTTCGTGTCATGGGCCACACAAATTAAAGACTGATGGGCGTCCATATAATTATCACCACATAACAACGGCCCTGTTTCAATAAAAACAGTGAAATAATCATTTTGCCCAAAAAAGTTATCCATACAATTAACACAGGCTACCTGGGTGTTATTGACAAGGTGTGAACAACACAGATATAACAAACCATTGAAACACAGACTAACAGTCTAACACTTCATGTACGATAAGCTTATATATACAAAAAATCTAACAGTTCATTGTTTTCTATCCCCCCGACTTCGGACTCGCCCTCCTCCTCTTCCTCCTCAACATGAATTTCCTCTGATTCTTTGCAACAATAATCTAAGACTAAATGAAATGAATGGGAGTTATAGGCCACCTTTGTACACATATAGGCTAAACTGGGCCAGGGAAACCTCCTGACAATGGTGAGATGAATAAAATGACGCTGCCCTCCAGACACAGGATTCTAAATTCAAATTTCACAAGTGGATGAGGAAGAAACATTTTTGTTGTTTTTTCAAACCGCCGAGACCGGTAAACGAACAACCGAACACTAGCGTGAAAGGCAGCTGTGCTAACCACTACCATAGGGCCGCCGCCCAGCAGATTTACAAATTCATCGACCAAAGAAAGTTGTACAGGGGAAAGCTCGTACTGAAACACTGGAAGGAGTTGAATGTTTCGCTGCTGCCCAATGATGAGAAAACGTGCATACAAAGCCTCATAAACAATTGAAAAAGTTACTCGTTTTGTGTGCATGTATCAGCTATACATACAGTTACATCACGTGATGTCTGACGACCTTGACATGTTCTGTTTAATCGTGACCTGTAACTAAAATAATCAATCTTCAAACCCTGAAACACTGGACCGACAGGACCACAATACAGCAAACTCTCGCATTTGTTGTTTAAATATAAATTTGATAAAATTATACATGTTATATGGCATTGACCTTGACCTTTAATCGTCACCCATTGTTTAAAACATATGTAACAGTCGCCTATATCTCAACTTGACCGCGATATTCACCAGATACACCAGTGGTGCAGACTGGGACACTATAATTAGAACGGTTTCTTAGAGCGGTCTTTATATATTAATTAGAAATAAGGCAAGCGTGACCTTTGACCTGTACGATCTGCAAAAATAGGTCAAGGTCACCCATGTTCGAATTTCAGAGAGATATTCGCCAGATACAAATGTGACCACTGCAGCTGAAACAGTTATTAATATATCGATTAGCCAAGGCTAGTGATGAATGGACGGCACGACGGACGGACGGCCGGACGGACAGACGAAAAAACTATTATAAGCGAGGCAGAGGATAAATATAAGATCAGAAGTGATTTGTTTTGATCTGACCCAAACATAAATTTGATATTGGCCATTTTTTCTGCAGCCACAGGTTCAAAAGTAACGTTTTACCTTGGATCATAATGAAGATTAAGCCGATTATGCTAATTATTTTAATTATGCTAATAAAAAAAGTCGCCCAAAGTTGCCACTTGGGCAACAAACCTAAATTTGTCCAGTGACATCATAATAATATGAATCAGTCGAAACATCTTACACTTCTCATAATTTCTAGGTCCCCATTGAACATATAAGCGCAGCAACTGGACTATCATGGCAATATCTCGACAGAAGGAAACCTGAAGTCGGAACTCTTATTGAATGATTCAAAGGGTAATTTATAGTAAACTGCACACTCCAAACCTTTTAACAGTTTGGAACACTGTATATGCACAAACTCAATGACAAACATCCGACTCGGCCGGGATTCGAACCCAGTACCCCTGAGTTTCAGACCACGACCTGGATCGAATGAGCTATCGGGACCGGCCGTGAAATAGCCAGCAACTACCATCAAACATGAGATATTCGCCCAATACTGGTTAAATGTTGGGCCAGCATCACAGATGGTGGACCAGCATTTAACCGACATCGGGTGAAAGTCTTGTGTTTTCTTTGCTTTGTGTATACATGTAATTGAGACGTTAACCCAGTGCTGGTTGAATCTTGTCCCACCGTCTGCGACGTTGGCCCAACATTGAGCCAACATGGGGTTCATTGCTCGTGTTTGCTGTGTACAGCCAAAACGAGACGCTGAACTATATGTTGATTTAATGTTGGGCCAGCATCGCAGCCGATAGCCAGCATTGGACTTGCATTTTGTGTTTGCTGTTGTACAGGTGTAATCTGTAATTATCCCTCAATACACCAAGGAACCTCCACGAACCATCCTATATCTGCCATATATATGTATACACGTAAAATAAGGCTGTTGACAAATCCCCAACAATAAATATTTTACTGCTAAGCCTCGGTATATACCCCCCCCCCCGAAATTCCGATGAAGTATGTAAAATATTTTTTGAGAAATGCTCAGTTAGTCGAATAATTCATTTTTGTAGATATCTATTTTTCATCAACGAAAACGTTTTTTACATTTAAAATCGCGTTAGCAATTCCAGGTTCAAGTGAATGAAAATTGTAACAAATAAAATATCAGGGCATAGGTTAATACATGATGTAAACTGTAGGTTTATTTTTAGTCACAATTTGCAGCTTACAGCGCTTCGTGATCATATCAAAATCGAGAATCTGAGATTACCATTCAGCATGTTCAATTAGGCCGACCATATCTGTTCTACTCTTGGCTGGAAAATCTGTACGTCAATAAAATACATCCAAAAATGTAGCGTGGATCTCATAGTAAGGATATCGGGTTAAATGTGAATAAAATTAGATAAATTATTCTACAAGATGTCCAATTGATAACGATATTAATATTTTTCTTCCATTTGAAGCTGGAAATCGCGTTAGCGATTCCAGTTTCAACACCACATATAACACCGCCGCGCTTAAGGGGTCAAATATAAAATCAATAACCCTCCTGTCTATTTTATGACAATCGTTTGTCCTTCAATTCACAATCTGTCCTTAACCGGCAGAAATCAATGTCAATAAATAGTATAGAAGTCAAGTGTACAATAAAGAAAATGTTTTCGGAATTTCAGTATTTCACGTCCGAAAACAGAGTTCAAGTATTGGAGGTTTTAAAATGTCAAAATTTCATTTAAGGAGTTTTGAACAACCTGAATGTTAGATGATAGATCAGCCATCAATATGAACAACGATACATACAATTTAAGCGGAAAATATATGTTTTGGCTAAAAAAATAGTATGCATTATTTTTCTGTCGAATTTCTGAAACGCTGCCGTACAAGATCCACTGGTCATAGTGTGTTCATATGCTTTTCTGATCTAAACATGAACACCTCATCACTGGTCAAAATATTCACACGATTTTGTCCATGCCAAACTCAATGTTACTGGTTGACTATTAATTGCGCTGATATGACGTATACATTGACGGGAAAACAACCGATGATACCACCTTCAATGTAACATTTCATAAAAGTTTAATTTTTTTTAATCAAAGTATAAAAATGATAAACCATTGACAGTGCTATTCGGATATACACTTTATAATTTTCAAAGTTTTTCCAAATGTATACCTTTGCATTTGACTATCAAGGCTGGAGAATCCAGATGCATGTACTGTATTCGATAATATATATCGCCATTTATGTATAATTTGTTGTGTTTTATAGATCGTTATTTTGTCATTGTTTTTGTCCTACCAGCGAAGGGAAGAGTGTTATTATGAAAGTTGGCATGCATTTTCAACATTTCTTGGCATTGTTAAATATTCTTTTTATATATCACTATATTTTATAGAGCTTATCATTTCACACCAATAGCAATAATCTAAGCTTTGTAAAAAAAGAATGCTAATTACTATTACTTTTTTATGGTTTCTTCACGGCTCATATATTACAAGGTACTAATATATTTTTAAAATATGAGAACACATTTTATCGTGCGATACGATGTTCTGATTTTTAGCAATACAGTATTTAACAATGAACGGACAAATACTTTACTTCTTGCAGTATTCAAACAATACGGAAAAATAAAGTAAACCATGCATTTCAAAATAAGTAAGCTTTTCCGTCGTTTAGCTTTGGATTTAAAAGTCCAAATATTTCAGTACTGTAAGGGTTAATTTCACCCTTTAACCGCCAAATTAAAAAATCGGAATTTTCACCCACTTGACGCGATCCACAACTTCAAGTGAGTGAAAATTATTCAGATCTCACAAAATGAAGGTCAACGATTCTTGCTGATTGGTGTCACGTTTTAAACTGCCCTATATATGCGACACCGGCGGCATAGGGTAGAGTTACAGTGTATGGGTGTCGGATATATGCGACCGGCGGTTGAAGGGTTAATTAACCCTTGTGCTGCCTACTTGGAAAATAAGAGATCGCGGATTCGAGCCCAACTCTGGCCTTCAAGTTTCAGAGAAACAAAATGGTTTTTCCCCGCTCACTCGTAAAGATTCAATATTGTGTGGAGCCTCCGTGACCGAGAGGTAGCGTGCTCGGCCGCAGACGGCCAAGGTTCGAATCCCTTATATAATTTTGATATTCAAACCACAACTTTACAGTGATTTTTAAACAATTCAGATTCCAAAGTGGGGAGGGGGGGGGGGGTTCCACCACTGTGATAAAATGACAAAATTATTCACTCTTCAAACACGTTTGTTTATAACATGTATAACAGTCGTTGTTTTATTTTTACAAGAGCCTGTGTTGCTTTGAAACCCGACTTGGCAAACTTTAGCCCAACGAGTGTTATTTATGTATGACAGGGCTAAAACACATTTTAGCCCTACGAGTGTTATTTATGACAGGGATAAAACACATTTATCGCGTGTTCCATTTCTAAATTACAGCCAATTTTATCAATTTTTATTTTTTTAAATATTGACCCATATCGTCACTAAAATGATCATAGCTCAGCTCCGGATCAACATAATGTTAAACAAAAAGAAAAATTGCTAGAGGGCAGCCAAACTAATTTTCTCAAAGTTCTGGGTCGACTGCCGTATCATAGATACCGCCAAGTAAACACTACACATTGAACCAATGTTGATATAATGCTGGGCCAGCGTCTCAGACATTGGTTCAATAGTATCGTGTTTAGTAGGAAGGAATAACCTTCTGCGACGCTGGCCCAACATTGAACCAACACATGGGTAATGTCCCGTGTTTGCTGGGTTGATAGGTCTACCAGTATACAGTGTTATGATTATAATACTAAACACTCAGTTTTTTGTGTTAACTGCGTGTTTACCTTGCCGTGACGGGTTAATTCTCTATATTTTTTAGTTTTGACTGTATGTTAATCTTACCGTGACGGGTTAGTTGTCTGTGAATTCTTCTACAAAGACACCCTGTTTGTCATCTGTCGGTAACACTGGGCCTGTCTGGTATTAATCCCTCATGTCCCCTCAACACCTCAGGAGTAGATATAACCAGATTATTATTCAGCCGGTATCAGATACACCTGTGGGCCTAACCTCTTAGTGTGAAGTGTAGTATTCCCTCAGTCACTCAGTCACACAGACAGACAGACAGACGAGTACCTTGTATCGTGACACGCTATTACATATATTACACACTTAGCTGACTTCACTATACCGCCGTGCAAATGCAGACAGCAGTAACTGTTCACTTGAAATGTAAGTAGTTACTGCGGTTTATATCAACGAGGGTGCAGGGAAAAGACACGCAAAGACAAACCGCAGTAACTGCTTACTTTTCAAGTGAGAAGTTACTGCTGTTTGTCTTTGCACGGCAGTATATATACCTGTCTATCACAGCACCTCCATTCAGTGTTGTCTCAATACTGGGTCAGTGTTGGTGACGCTGGCCCAGCATAGAGATAGCACTGAGCCAGCTGTCCATGGCAGCTGGTGAAGTCCCTATTATAACATTATGTTTTCTAGGCATGACTGCAGACAACGTGTTGTGTGTATATTAATACGCTAAACAAATCTAGTTCTAGAAAATGGTATATCATAATGATACTTTTAATTGAGTTCCAATAATACATATGACACTGTTTTAAACTTTAAAGACGTGTAGGACGCCTTTATGACGTTGTATCAACGTGCTGATGTCCTCAATATCACCTGATAAATACGTTAATATGAGAACGTGTTCAGCACGTATTAAGGACGTTTCCTTCGAACACGTTGCTATGACGTTTGAAAGACGCAAAAAGCGTTACATTTTAAAATCGTGTAGGACGTCGTTATGACGTTGCATCAACGTGCTGATGTCGCCAATATCACCTGATAAATACGTTAATATGAACACGTGTTCAAAACGTATTGAAGACGTTTCCTTCGAAAACGTTGCTAAGACGTTTGGAAGAAGCAAAAAGCGTTACATTTTAAAGACATGTATGACGCCCTTATGACGTTGTATCAACGTGCTGATGTCCTCAATATCACCTGATAAATACGTTAATAAGAGAACGTCTTCAAAACGTAATGAGGACGTTTCCTTCGAAAACGTTGCTAAGATGTTCGGAAGACGCAAAAAGCGTTACATTTTAAAGACGTGTAGGACGCCCTTATGACGCTGTATCAACGTGCTGATGTCCTCAATAGAACCTAACAAAGACGTTAACATGAGAACGTCTTGGAAACGTGATGGGTACGTTTCCTTCGAAAACGTTGCGAAGATGTTGGGAAAACGCAAAAAACATTACATTTTTAAGACGTATAGGACGTCGTTGTGACGTCATATCAACGTGCTGGTGTCCTCAATAATACCTGACAAATACTTAACATGAACACGCGTTGAAAACGAGAGCGAAACGTTTTCTTTGAAAACGCTGCGGAGACGTCATACAAACGTGCCCCAGATGTGCGTGTTAAATATTCCTTTATTCTCAAACGCTGTGAAGACGTTTTTAAAATGTCAAGAGAATTTTACGTTATACAAACGTATTCCATACGTCACGGGAACAAGGGCAACAATAACAAGAGGCAAATGAAACGTTTAAAGCACGTCACCAACATCAAATATAAACCACACGTTTTTCTGACGTGTTGGAAACGTATTTAGGACGACACTAACACATGACAAACCGTTATGAGGACGTTGTTAGCACGATTTAGTCACGTTGTGACGTCATACAAACGTACTCCCGACGTCGACTACGATAACATCTGAGTCACTTAGACGTGTTGGAGACGTATTAGGCAGGCTACAGCGATGTGACGTCATACAAACGTGTTCAGGACGTTGCTAGTTGTTTCCGTTAGTTCCCTGGAACGTGTTAAAGGCGTATTAAAAACGTGTTTTGACGTCTAATGCACGTCACCAAGATAAGAAGGCATCCACACGTGTTCCAAACGTGACGAACACGTGGGCTGCACTTATTCTGGTTAATAAAACGTGCTTAAACCAGACGTCATGTATATATAGGCCTACTACTCAGAGACATGTTAAAGACGTGTTTTTTTTTATCAAGAACACACGACGTCCCACAAACGGTTCCGGACCTATTGTAAGCGTATGTATGCGTCATTAACACATATGTAGAGCCTTTTAAACAAAGCGACAACATGTGAGTTATCCAGGCGTGTTCGATGCATGCCTGACACTTAGTTATCATGTAGAGAGCTGCATGACCTATATTTAAACCTTGCTTTCGTCAACATGATACATGAACTGATTGCATATGACATTACAAAATAATTCTTAAAATAATAACCTTTATTGGAGATGAAACATATATCAGCAATGTAACACTCATTAAAAATAACATATTATACTCTTATATATATTTTTTTCAAAGCGGGAGACACAGTTTCCAAATGATAACAGCATTGCTCACAGTGAATTTACATTATGCATGCACAGGTGTCGGCCGCAATTCTCATCTCCAAGTCAATAAAAATATTATCTTGATCGCGACAATAGTGCCATTCTATACTTCTTTAGATTGTTACATGAGTTAACCCTTTAGACCCTCATGATGCCTCAAAGCCTAATTTTTCCATAAGTTTGTGTTGAGAATAGAAAAAATGCATTGAGCCGTCATGCGGGGTTTAAGGGTTAAACTCTCATGATGCCTCAAAGCACAATTTTCCATTCCTAAAACTAAAATAATTCCATACACGACGGTTTTAAAAAGAAATTTTTCATGACACAGTTTTAAGAATATAAAGTATCTTCATTTTGAAATTACCTACTAGTCTCCTTCACTCACTCAATGTCGCAGTGCAAAAATAATTAGAATTTTTTAGTGGATAAGAATTGCAATGATAAAACGCTCTATGCTCCGAACTGAATACATATGCCATTAAAATACAATTCGTAAAATAGATAGCTTAAAAAAGGATATTTTAAACAAAGTTGTCTATCCCAAAACGTTATCGGGGTTCAACATATAACAGCAGTGCCAATGGCTAATCCTGAAATTGATAGGCGGAGGCGGGCGCTGTATTTTTTTCCAATAATTCATACACACCACAGGTCAACCATGCAGCCTCTTGTATTTTCTAGAGTGGTCTGGAGGATTAGTCCCCCGCAAAATTTTGAAATTTTAGGTCTGAAATATTCCGGCACAAATATTGTTTTTGTTTTGGGGACTCTGAACAGGAGGGGCGCCGCCGCGCCGGTACAAAGTGTAACATTCATTATCAACAACATATTATCCTATGAAAATACATGTATTTAAAAACGAGTGGGAAGCACGGTTCCTAAATTTTATAACATCAGTTTTCGAGAGCAATCTGAATTTACATTATGCATGCACATGATTGTCTCGATCGATAATGGTAAAATTCTAGATTTATTTAAGTGTGTTACATGTGTTACCCCTTAAAAACTCACGGTGCACAACAACGTTCCTGATTATATGTGTCGAAAATGTTTTAGAATGAACATTTTCATGACACTGTTTTAACAATATAAATGTCAATTTCATTTAATCTGTTAATTTAACTTTGACTTCTTGACATCTTCCTTCAGTACAGGTTAAGAATTGTTACACTTTAAAAAAGCATCGCCTGATATTGTTAAAACAATTTTAAAGATTTTTATTTTCAATTGTTGAAATTCAATCGATACATTGAGGTATTATGAGGGTTTGAAGGGTTAAGCCATCACGGAACCCCAAAGCATCCTTTTTACTCCTAGAAAACTAAAATGATTCAATACACATGACAATTTTAAAACAAAAAAAAATCATGACACCGTTTTAAGAAAATAAATGTTAATTTACTTTACTTTGAAGTAGACTTTTAGTCTTCTTCATCCACACAAATTTGAGAATCGCGAAAACATTAATTTGGCGTATTGTAGTGGATAAAACATTTCAATACTAAATAAATGTTTTGCATGGTTCAATACCACAGTATCATAGCAAAATATATTAGGAAAAAGAAGTGGGAGATACAGCTCCTAAATAACATATCAGCAGTGTTCGGAAGGAATCTGCATTTACTTTTACATGTACAAATGTCCACAATAACAGAATTATAGATTTATTTATAGTGTTATGTGATAACCCTTTACACCATCATACCATTTTCTATAACCACTGACATAAATACATGTGATAACCCTTTACACCATCATACCATTTTCTATAACCACTAGCATACATACATGTGATAACCCTTTACACCATCATACCATTTTCTATAACCACTGACATACATACATGTGATAACCCTTTACACCATCATACCATTTTCTATAACCACTAGCATACATACATGTGATAACCCTTTACACCATCATACCATTTTCTATAACCACTGACATACATACATGTGATAACTTGCAGGAGACATGGCTTAGCGACATTTCTGATACATCGTTATTTAAATTGAATGGTTACTCATTAATACATCAAGGTAAAATTTGTTCATCGCACGGAGGTTTATGTATATATGTAAAAGACAAATATCAATATAAATTAAAATCTGAATTATACACTAATTCACGAATATGGGAAGGGCAATTTATAGAAATCGAATGTCTGGAACTAAATCGCACACTCATTTTGGGAAATATTTACAGACCGCCTAGGGACATAAATGAAAACTACGAAACATTTATTGAAGAATTAACTCCAACATTAGATAAACTTAACAAAAGAAAGACTGAAGTAGTAATCGCAGGGGATTACAATATAGATTTACTAAAAATTAATGAAAAAGCTATTTTATCCGAGTATTTTGACATGCTAACTACAAATAATTTCATTCCTAAAATAACATTGCCAACTAGAATATCATCACGATCAGCAACTTTAATTGATAATTTTTTATGTAATATTTCCTCTTTATCATCAGAAACTCTTTCAGGTATACTTGTATCAGACCTGTCAGATCATTTCCCATATTTTATATTGTTAAATATGTCTGCAGTCTCGAAACCCACTCCTAAATATATTGAATTACAAAATATGAATTCGAATTCAATGACACTATTTAGGCAAACAATTACCTCTGCTAACATCTATAGTAAACTAAATAAAGATGCATCATCAGATCCCAACGTAAACTATCAGATTATTTCAGATATTATTACTTCCTCGAAATATACGTCATTTCCTGTAAAGAAAGTAAAATACCAAAAACATAAACATACAAATTCCAAGTGGATAACTCAAGGAATAATTCATTCCATAAAATATCGCGACAACCTTTATATGAAATTAAAATCAGCTGAAACTAATGATGATAATTATAACACATTAAAGATAAATCTTAACACTTATAATAAAATTCTCAAAAAATCTGTCAGAGAAGCTAAAAAAACATACTTTTATAATTCTTTTAAAAAGTATAATGGTGATATTAAAAACACATGGGGAGTTATAAAAAATATATTAAATAAAAATAGAGAGAACAAATCGTTTCCACATTATTTTAAAATAAATGGTAAAAACATTACAAATAAAACTGATATTGCTGATAGTTTTAATAATTTTTTTACCAACATTGGTCTAAATTTAGCACAACAAATACCGCATCAAAATAAATCATATAAAGACCACCTCACCAATAAAACACAACAAACGTTTAAATTCAACAGTATGTCGGAAGACAGTGTAAATAAAATTATTACCACTTTACACACTAAGAATAGTTCAGGCCACGATGGTATATCCACAAAATTATTGAAAGAAATAAAATCAGAAATAGTGAAACCGATGACCTTATTAATTAATCAATGTTTAAACACAGGTATTTTTCACGACAAGCTAAAGTTAGCTAAAGTCATACCGCTGCATAAAAAAGACAGCCAAACAGACATAACCAATTACAGACCCATATCATTACTTCCATCTATTTCTAAAATTATAGAACAAGTAGTATTTAAACAATTAGCTAATCACTTTACATCTCGCAATCTTTTTCATAACAACCAATACGGATTTAGAGCCAAACATTCAACAGAACTAGCCACACTTCATTTAGTAGACAATATGGTACAAAACATGGATTCCGGCCTCATTCCTTTAATTATATATTTAGACCTATCGAAAGCTTTTGATACATTAGATCACGAGATTCTTATTGACAAATTAAAATATTATGGAATATTAGACACAGAATTACTTTTCTTCAAAAATTACCTTTCCGAAAGAAAACAATACGTGCAGGTGGGAACAATGAAATCAACTGAAAGAAACATTACCACAGGTGTCCCTCAAGGCTCCATTTTAGGTCCCTTATTATTTTTAATATATATTAATGACATATCAGCTGCTACATCGTATTTTGATATCATTCTCTATGCCGACGACACCACCTTAATTACCAACATACACTTAAACGATTTCAATAATGTTCATTCACTTTCGCAAACAATTAATACACAACTTTCGCACATAAGCAAGTGGCTCAAAGTAAATAAATTATCTCTTAATACCTTAAAGTCCAAATATATGTTGTTCCGTAAATCTCATCGAAAGTTACCCGTCCTTTCAATATGTCTGGATGGAGTGCCAATTGAACATGATACTTGTTTTAATTTTTTAGGCATAACTATACAAGAAAATTTAGGCTGGGAAACGCACACTAATAAAGTAGCAAATAAAATATCTAGAGTAATTGGAATAATAAATAAATTAAAGCATTTCGTCCCAGCATACATTCTTAAAACATTGTACAACAGCTTAATATTGCCACATATCAACTATGGTTTATTGCTTTGGGGATATCGATGTGAACGAATTTTTAAATTACAAAAGAAGGCAATACGAATCATCACCTGCAGTAAATATAATTCACATTCCGAACCGCTTTTTAAATCTACTAAATTACTGAAAATTAAAGACATAATGAAAGTACAACAACTAAAATTTATCTATAAATTAATGAACAATTCGACTCCTGCATATTTTGAATCCATGTACCCTGACAACAGACGAAACATACACTCTTATAATACGAGGTCGAGACACCATTTCCAAATTCCCGGCATTAAACACGAGTTTGCAAGACATTGCCTAAGATATGAACTACCTATTGCCATTAATTCTCTTTCCACTGCAGTTTCAAGTAAAATTCTAACACATTCTTTATATTCGTTCGGCCTATATGTTAAAAAAACTATTATTGACAATTATTCGTCAACCTGTTCCATTGTTAATTGTGTCATTTGCAATATAAACTCGTAATATATATATACTGTCCTATATTTTTAGTCTTTAATATTTTACTCAATATTTAAATATTATGCTTATGCATTGTTAGCATCCAACCATTTATTATCTTCAAGTGTATATTTATACGGTTATAATGTACAAAATATTAATTTTCTTGTTATGTTAGTGAAGTGAATGTTCACCCCAAATAATGTAATATATCAACGGTGGCCCTCATGATAGCGATACATACAGTGTCTTAATGGGGGTCTCCTGTCCATAAAATTATATTATGAAATTGAATTGTTTTTCAATGTTTATACATGGCGAATAAATGTTTCTTGACTTGAACCCTTTACACCATCATACCATTTCTATAACCACTGACATACATACATGTGATAACCCTTTACACCATCTTACCATTTCTATAACCACTGACATACATACATGTGATAACCCTCTACACCATCTTACCATTTTCTATAACCACTGACATACATACATGTGATAACCCTTTACACCATCTTACCATTTTCTATAACCACTGACATACATACATGTGATAACCCTTTACACCATCATACCATTTTCTATAACCACTGACATACATACATGTGGTAACCCTTTACACCATCATACCATTCACCATCATACCATTTCTATAACCACTGACATACATACATGTGGTAACCCTTTACACCATCATACCATTTTCTATAACCACTGACATACATACATGTGATAACCCTTTACACCATCATACCATTTCTATAACCACTGACATACATACATGTGATAACCCTTTACACCATCTTACCATTTTCTATAACCACTGACATACATACATGTGATAACCCTTTACACCATCTTACCATTTCTATAACCACTGACATACATACATGTGGTAACCCTTTACACCATCATACCATTTCTATAACCACTGACATACATACATGTGATAACCCTTTACTCCATCTTACCATTTTCTATAACCACTGACATACATACATGTGGTAACCCTTTACACCATCTTACCATTTCTATAACCACTGACATACATACATGTGATAACCCTTTACACCATCATACCATTTTCTATAACCACTGGCATACATACATGTGGTAACCCTTTACACCATCTTACCATTTCTATAACCACTGACATACATACATGTGATAACCCTTTACACCATCATACCATTTTCCATAACAACTGACATACATGCATGTGATAATCCTTTACACCATCATACCATTTTCTATAACCACATACATACATACATCTGATAACCCTTTACACCATCATACCATTTTCCATAACAACTGACATACATACATGTGATAATCCTTTACACCATCATACCATTTTCTATAACCACTGACATACATACATGTGATAACCCTTTACACCATCATACCATTCACCATCATACCATTTTCTATAACCACTGACATACATACATGTGATAACCCTTTACACCATCTTACCATTTTCTATAACCACTGACATACATACATGTGGTAATCCTTTACACCATCATACCATTTCTATAACCACTGACATACATACATGTGATAACCCTTTACATCATCATACCATTTCTATAACCACTGACATACATACATGTGATAACCCTTTACACCATCATACCATTTTCTATAACCACTGACATACATACATGTGATAACCCTTTACACCATCTTACCATTTTCTATAACCACTGACATACATACATGTGGTAACCCTTTACACCATCTTACCATTTCTATAACCACTGACATACATACATGTGATAACCCTTTACACCATCTTACCATTTCTATAACCACTGACATACATACATGTGATAACCCTTTACACCATCATACCATTTCTATAACCACAGACATACATACATGTGATAACCCTTTACACCATCTTACCATTTCTATAACCACTGACATACATACATGTGATAACCCTTTACACCATCATACCATTTTCTATAACCACTGACATGCATACATGTGATAACCCTTTACACCATCATACCATTTCTATAACCACTGACATACATACATGTGATAACCCTTTACACCATCTTACCATTTTCTATAACCACTGACATACATACATGTGATAACCCTTTACACCATCATACCATTTCTATAACCACTGACATACATACATGTGAAAACCCTTTACACCATCATACCATTTTCTATAACCACTGACATACATACATGTGATAACCCTTTACACCATCTTACCATTTTCTATAACCACTGACATACATACATGTGATAACCCTTTACACCATCTTACCATTTCTATAACCACTGACATACATACATGTGATAACCCTTTACACCATCTTACCATTTTCTATAACCACTGACATACATACATGTGATAACCCTTTACACCATCATACCATTTCTATAACCACTGACATACATACATGCGAAAACCCTTTACACCATCATACCATTTTCTATAACCACTGACATACATACATGTGATAACCCTTTACACCATCTTACCATTTTCTATAACCACTGACATACATACATGTGATAACCCTTTACACCATCTTACCATTTCTATAACCACTGACATACATACATGTGGTAACCCTTTACACCATCATCACAATTTCTCCATCATACCATTTTCTATAACCACTGACATACATACATGTGATAACCCTTTACACCATCATACCATTTTCTATAACCACTGACATACATACATGTGGTAACCCTTTACACCATCATACCATTTTCTATAACCACTGACATACATACATGTGATAACCCTTTACACCATCATATCATTTTCTATACCCACTGACATACATACATGTGATAACCCTTTACACCATCATACAATTTCTATAACCACTGACATACATACATGTGAAAACCCTTTACACCATCATATCATTTCTATAACCACTGACATACATACATGTGATAACCCTTTACACCATCATATCATTTTCTATACCCACTGACATACATACATGTGATAACCCTTTACACCATCATATCATTTTCTATAACCACTGACATACATACATGTGATAGCCCTTTACACCATCATACCATTTCTATAACCACTGACATGCATACATGTGATAACCCTTTACACCATCATACCATTTTCTATAACCACTGACATACATACATGTGATAACCCTTTACACCATCATATCATTTTCTATACCCACTGACATACATACATGTGATAACCCTTTACACCATCATATCATTTTCTATACCCACTGAAATACATACATGTGATAACCCTTTACACCATCTTACCATTTCTATAACCACTGACATACATACATGTGATAACCCTTTACACCATCTTACCATTTCTATAACCACTGACATACATACATGTGGTAACCCTTTACACCATCATACCATTTTCTATAACCACTGACATACATACATGTGATAACCCTTTACACCATCATACCATTTTCTATAACCACTGACATACATACATGTGATAACCCTTTACACCATCTTACCATTTCTATAACCACTGACATACATACATGTGATAACCCTTTACACCATCTTACCATTTCTATAACCACTGACATACATACATGTGATAACCCCTTACACCATCATACCATTTCTATAACCACTGACATACATACATGTGATAACCTTTTACACCATCATACCATTTCCATAACCACTGACATACATACATGTGATAACCCTTTACACCATCTTACCATTTTCTATAACCACTGACATACATACATGTGGTAACCCTTTACACCATCTTACCATTTCTATAACCACTGACATACATACATGTGATAACCCTTTACACTATCATACCATTTCTATAACCACTGACATACATACATGTGATAACCCTTTACACCATCATACCATTTTCTATAACCACTGACATACATACATGTGGTAATCCTTTACACCATCATACCATTTCTATAACCACTGACATACATACATGTGGTAACCCTTTACACCATCTTACCATTTTCTATAACCACTGACATACATACATGTGATAACCCTTTACACCATCTTACCATTTCTATAACCACTGACATACATACATGTGATAACCCTTTACACCATATTACCATTTTCTATAACCACTGACATACATACATGTGGTAACCCTTTACACCATCATACCATTTCTATAACCACTGACATACATACATGTGATAACCCTTTACACCATCATACCATTTTCTATAACCACTGACATACATACATGTGGTAACCCTTTACACCATCATACCATTTTCTATAACCACTGACATACATACATGTGATAACCCTTTACACCATCTTACCATTTCTATAACCACTGACATACATACATGTGATAACCCTTTACACCATCATACCATTTTCTATAACCACTGACATACATACATGTGGTAACCCTTTACACCATCTTACCATTTTCTATAACCACTGACATACATACATGTGGTAACCCTTTACACCATCATACCATTTTCTACAACCACTGACATACATACATGTAGTAACCCTTTACACCATCATACCATTTTCTATAACCACTGACATACATACATGTGATAATCCTTTACACCATCATACCATTTCTATAACCACTGACATACATACATGTGATAACCCTTTACACTATCATACCATTTCTATAACCACTGACATACATACATGTGGTAACCCTTTACACCATCTTACCATTTCTATAACCACTGACATACATACATGTGGTAACCCTTTACACCATCATCACAATTTATCCATCATACCATTTTCTATAACCACTGACATACATACATGTGATAACCCTTTACACCATCATACCATTTTCTATAACCACTGACATACATACATGTGGTAACCCTTTACACCATCATACCATTTTCTATAACCACTGACATACATACATGTGATAACACTTCACACCATCATATCATTTTCTATAACCACTGAAATACATACATGTGATAACCCTTTTCTATAACCACTGACATACATACATGTGATAACCCTTTACACCATCTTACCATTTTCTATAACCACTGACATACATACATGTGATAACCCTTTACACCATCTTACCATTTTCTATAACCACTGACATACATACATGTGATAACCCTTTACACCATCTTACCATTTCTATAACCACTGACATACATACATGTGGTAACCCTTTACACCATCATCACAATTTATCCATCATACCATTTTCTATAACCACTGACATACATACATGTGATAACCCTTTACACCATCATACCATTTTCTATAACCACTGACATACATACATGTGGTAACCCTTTACACCATCATACCATTTTCTATAACCACTGACATACATACATGTGATAACACTTCACACCATCATATCATTTTCTATAACCACTGAAATACATACATGTGATAACCCTTTACACCATCTTACCATTTCTATAACCACTGACATACATACATGTGGTAACCCTTTACACCATCATCACAATTTATCCATCATACCATTTTCTATAACCACTGACATACATACATGTGATAACCCTTTACACCATCATACCATTTTCTATAACCACTGACATACATACATGTGGTAACCCTTTACACCATCATACCATTTTCTATAACCACTGACATACATACATGTGATAACACTTCACACCATCATATCATTTTCTATAACCACTGAAATACATACATGTGATAACCCTTTACACCATCATACCATATTCTATAACCACTGCCATACATACATGTGGTAACCCTTTACTCCACCTTACCATTTTCTATAACCACTGACATACATACATGTGATAACCCTTTACACCATCTTACCATTTTCTATAACCACTGACATACATACATGTGATAACCCTTTACACCATCTTACCATTTCTATAACCACTGACATACATACATGTGATAACCTTTTACACCATCATACCATTTCTATAACCACTGACATACATACATGTGATAGCCCTTTACACCATCATACCATTTCTATAACCACTGACATGCATACATGTGATAACCCTTTACACCATCTTACCATTTCTATAACCACTGACATACATACATGTGGTAACCCTTTACACCATTATACCATTTCTATAACCACTGACATACATACATGTGATAACCCTTTACACCATCATACCATTTTCTATAACCACTGACATACATACATGTGAAAACCCTTTACACCATCATACCATTTCTATAACCACTGACATACATACATGTGATAACCCTTTACACCATCATACCATTTCTATAACCACTGACATACATACATGTGATAACCCTTTACACCATCATACCATTTCTATAACCACTGACATACATACATGTGATAACCCTTTACACCATCTTACCATTTCTATAACCACTGACATACATACATGTGGTAACCCTCTACACCACCTTACCATTTTCTATAACCACTGACATACATACATGTGATAACCCTTTACACCATCATACCATTTTCTATAACCACTGACATACATACATGTGGTAACCCTTTACACCACCTTACCATTTTCTATAACCACTGACATACATACATGTGATAATCCTTTACACCATCATACCATTTTCTATAACCACTGACATACATACATGTGATAACCCTTTACACCATATTACCATTTTCTATAACCACTGACATACATACATGTGGTAACCCTTTACACCATCATACCATTCACCATCAGACCATTTTCTATAACCACTGACATACATACATGTGGTAACCCTTTACACCATCATACCATTTTCTATAACCACTGACATACATACATGTGATAACCCTTTACACCATCTTACCATTTCTATAACCACTGACATACATACATGTGATAACCCTTTACACTATCATACTATTTCTATAACCACTGACATACATACATGTGATAACCCTTCACACCATCATACCATTTTCTATAACCACTGACATACATACATGTGATAACCCTTTACACCATCATACCATTTTCTATAACCACTGACATACATACATGTGATAACCCTTTACACCATCATACCATTTTCTATAACCACTGACATACATACATGTGGTAACCCTTTACACCATCTTACCATTTTCTATAACCACTGACATACATACATGTGGTAACCCTTTACACCATCATACCATTTTCTACAACCACTGACATACATACATGTGGTAACCCTTTACACCATCATACCATTCACCATCATACCATTTTCTATAACCACTGACATACATACATGTGGTAACCCTTTACACCATCATACCATTTCTATAACCACTGACATACATACATGTGGTAATCCTTTACACCATCATACCATTTCTATAACCACTGACATACATACATGTGATAACCCTTTACACCATCTTACCATTTTCTATAACCACTGACATACATACATGTGATAACCCTTTACACCATCATACCATTCACCATCATACCATTTTCTCTAACCACTGACATACATACATGTGGTAACCCTTTACACCATCATACCATTTTCTATAACCACTGACATACATACATGTGATAACCCTTTACACCATCATACCATTTCTATAACCACTGACATACATACATGTGATAACCCTTTACACCATCATACCATTTCTATAACCACTGACATACATACATGTGGTAACCCTTTACACCATCTTACCATTTCTATAACCACTGACATACATACATGTGATAACCCTTTACACCATCTTACCATTTTCTATAACCACTGACATACATACATGTGATAACCCTTTACACCATCTTACCATTTTCTATAACCACTGACATACATACATGTGATAACCCTTTACACCATCTTACCATTTCTATAACCACTGACATACATACATGTGGTAACCCTTTACACCATCATCACAATTTCTCCATCATACCATTTTCTATAACCACTGACATACATACATGTGATAACCCTTTACACCATCATACCATTTTCTATAACCACTGACATACATACATGTGGTAACCCTTTACACCATCATACCATTTTCTATAACCACTGACATACATACATGTGATAACACTTTACACCATCATATCATTTTCTATAACCACTGAAATACATACATGTGATAACCCTTTACACCATCATACCATTTTCTATAACCACTGCCATACATACATGTGGTAACCCTTTACTCCACCTTACCATTTTCTCTAACCACTGTCATACATACATGTGATAACCCTTTACACCATCTTACCATTTTCTATAACCACTGACATACATACATGTGATAACCCTTTACACCATCATACCATTTCTATAACCACTGACATACATACATGTGATAACCTTTTACACCATCATACCATTTCTATAACCACTGACATACATACATGTGATAGCCCTTTACACCATCATACCATTTCTATAACCACTGACATGCATACATGTGATAACCCTTTACACCATCTTACCATTTCTATAACCACTGACATACATACATGTGGTAACCCTTAACACCATTATACCATTTCTATAACCACTGACATACATACATGTGATAACCCTTTACACCATCATACCATTTTCTATAACCACTGACATACATACATGTGAAAACCCTTTACACCATCATACCATTTCTATAACCACTGACATACATACATGTGATAACCCTTTACACCATCATACCATTTCTATAACCACTGACATACATACATGTGATAACCCTTTACACCATCATACCATTTCTATAACCACTGACATACATACATGTGATAACCCTTTACACCATCTTACCATTTCTATAACCACTGACATACATACATGTGGTAACCCTTTACACCACCTTACCATTTTCTATAACCACTGACATACATACATGTGATAACCCTTTACACCATCATACCATTTTCTATAACCACTGACATACATACATGTGGTAACCCTTTACACCACCTTACCATTTTCTATAACCACTGACATACATACATGTGATAATCCTTTACACCATCATACCATTTTCTATAACCACTGACATACATACATGTGATAACCCTTTACACCATATTACCATTTTCTATAACCACTGACATACATACATGTGGTAACCCTTTACACCATCATACCATTCACCATCAGACCATTTTCTATAACCACTGACATACATACATGTGGTAACCCTTTACACCATCATACCATTTTCTATAACCACTGACATACATACATGTGATAACCCTTTACACCATCTTACCATTTCTATAACCACTGACATACATACATGTGATAACCCTTTACACTATCATACCATTTCTATAACCACTGACATACATACATGTGATAACCCTTCACACCATCATACCATTTTCTATAACCACTGACATACATACATGTGATAACCCTTTACACCATCATACCATTTTCTATAACCACTGACATACATACATGTGATAACCCTTTACACCATCATACCATTTTCTATAGCCACTGACATACATACATGTGGTAACCCTTTACACCATCTTACCATTTTCTATAACCACTGACATACATACATGTGGTAGCCCTTTACACCATCATACCATTTTCTACAACCACTGACATACATACATGTGGTAACCCTTTACTCCATCATACCATTCACCATCATACCATTTTCTATAACCACTGACATACATACATGTGGTAACCCTTTACACCATCATACCATTTCTATAACCACTGACATACATACATGTGGTAATCCTTTACACCATCATACCATTTCTATAACCACTGACATACATACATGTGATAACCCTTTACACCATCTTACCATTTTCTATAACCACTGACATACATACATGTGATAACCCTTTACACCATCATACCATTCACCATCATACCATTTTCTCTAACCACTGACATACATACATGTGGTAACCCTTTACACCATCATACCATTTTCTATAACCACTGACATACATACATGTGATAACCCTTTACACCATCATACCATTTCTATAACCACTGACATACATACATGTGATAACCCTTTACACCATCATACCATTTCTATAACCACTGACATACATACATGTGGTAATCCTTTACACCATCATACCATTTCTATAACCACTGACATACATACATGTGATAACCCTTTACACCATCTTACCATTTTCTATAACCACTGACATACATACATGTGATAACCCTTTACACCATCATACCATTCACCATCATACCATTTTCTCTAACCACTGACATACATACATGTGGTAACCCTTTACACCATCATACCATTTTCTATAACCACTGACATACATACATGTGATAACCCTTTACACCATCATACCATTTCTATAACCACTGACATACATACATGTGGTAACCCTTTACACCATCATACCATTCACCATCATACCATTTCTATAACCACTGACATACATACATGTGGTAACCCTTTACACCATCATACCATTCACCATCATACCATTTCTATAACCACTGACATAAATACATGTGATAACCCTTTACACCATCATACCATTCACCATCATACCATTTCTATAACCACTGACATACATACATGTGGTAATCCTTTACACCATCATACCATTTCTATAACCACTGACATACATACATGTGATAACTCTTTACACCATCTTACCATTTCTATAACCACTGACATACATACATGTGATAACTCTTTACACCATCTTACCATTTCTATAACCACTGACACACATACATGTGGTAACTCTTTACACCATCTTACCATTCACCATCATACCATTTCTATAACCACTGACATAAATACATGTGGTAACCCTTTACACCATCATACCATTCACCATCATACCATTTCTATAACCACTGACATACATACATGTGATAACCCTTTACACCATCATACCATTTCTATAACCACTGACATACATACATGTGGTAACCCTTTACACCATCTTACCATTTCTATAACCACTGACATAAATACATATGGTAACCCTTTACACCATCTTACCATTTCTATAACCACTGACATACATACATGTGATAACCCTTTACACCATCATACCATTTCTATAACCACTGACATACATACATGTGATAACCCTTTACACCATCTTACCATTTCTATAACCACTGACACACATACATGTGGTAACTCTTTACACCATCTTACCATTCACCATCATACCATTTCTATAACCACTGACATAAATACATGTGGTAATCCTTTACACCATCATACCATTCACCATCATACCATTTCTATAACCACTGACATACATACATGTGATAACCCTTTACACCATCTTACCATTTCTATAACCACTGACATACATACATGTGATAACCCTTTACACCATCTTACCATTTCTATAACCACTGACATACATACATGTGATAACCCTTTACACCATCATACCATTCACCATCATACCATTTTCTATAACCACTGACATACATACATGTGGTAACCCTTTACACCATCATACCATTTCTATAACCACTGACATACATACATGTGGTAACCCTTTACACCATCATACCATTCACCATCATACCATTTCTATAACCACTGACATACATACATGTGGTAACCCTTTACACCATCATACCATTCACCATCATACCATTTCTATAACCACTGACATAAATACATGTGATAACCCTTTACACCATCATACCATTCACCATCATACCATTTTCTATAACCACTGACATACATACATGTGGTAACCCTTTACACCATCATACCATTCACCATCATACCATTTCTATAACCACTGACATAAATACATGTGATAACCCTTTACACCATCATACCATTCACCATCATACCATTTCTATAACCACTGACATACATACATGTGGTAACCCTTTACACCATCATACCATTTCTATAACCACTGACATACATACATGTGATAACCCTTTACACCATCATACCATTTCTAAAACCACTGACATACATACATGTGATAACCCTTTACACCATCATACCATTTCTATAACCACTGACATACATACATGTGGTAACACTTTACACCATCATACCATTCACCATCATACCATTTCTATAACCACTGACATACATACATGTGATAACCCTTTACACCATCTTACCATTTTCTATAACCACTGACATACATACATGTGATAACCCTTTACACCATCATACCATTTCTATAACCACTGACATACATACATGTGATAACCCTTTACACCATCTTACCATTTCTATAACCACTGACATAAATACATGTGGTAACCCTTTACACCATCATACCATTAACCATCATACCATTTCTATAACCACTGACATACATACATGTGAAAACCCTTTACACCATCTTACAATTTCTATAACCACTGACATACATACATATGGTAACCCTTTACACCATCTTACCATTTCTATAACCACTGACATACATACATGCAGACATACATAGCTTTTAGAATGGAAATGTTGATGACTGTTTTAACAATATCACTTCCAGTGTTCTTAATCCAAGTCGAGAATTGCGACAGCAATTCACGGCTTGTACTGGATACATAATTAAAATGGTAAATTCAGAACATGTGAAATCGGCTGCATAGGACAAACATTTTTTGGGCAGCCGTGGGTTTAATGTGTATCAAGTAGAGCACTTGCCCGGAATTGTTTTTAGGTATCTAATTTACTGAACATTTTTTAGACCTGTATGTTAGCAGCTGGTTATAAATCAAAGGGTTAAAATACCATGATACTACCATACTAAAGTATTACAAACGAGGGGATACGTAGTTCGCTATATCGGCAGTATTCAGAGTCAATTTGCATTTAGAATCTGCATGCAGAGGTGCGGTTTACCAATATTATGACTCTAGGTTTATTCAAAAGTGATCTGTTAACACCTTAAGATTTGTTTTCGTGAAATACTGCTCATATTGATTGGCCCATACAATTTTCTGAGGGATTGGGTAAAATTCACAAGGCAATTATTCCACCTTTGAGATTTGCTATTTAGAATTACACCATATACTTGAGAGCCAGACTTCATGTAAGTCTTTCCATGAAGTATATTGTGTCATTCTAATTGATAAAATCAACCAGAAAATAACCTTGGGGAATTTTAACGGCCGTTCAATATGAACAGTACTATGCACTGGTAGGCATGTGGCTTTTAGAAAAGACATTTTCATGATACTGTTTTAAAAATAAAAATTATTTCCTTTATTATTTGACCCGCTATGTCATTTAAGTTTGACGTTTTACCCACTGGAAGTCCAGTTGGGTGGACATTACTCATATTAGTTTCACTTTGGACGATTTGGGACTCATTTAATTTAAAGGGTTAATTTACAAAACAAATTATATACATATTTATTCACTACAATGAGCTGCTTCTATTATTAAAGATTTCAATAACAAATTAGGGTCTGTAATGGATACAAATACCACAATACCATAGCAAATTCACAGTTTCCAAAATGATATCACAGTAGTCTTCAGGGTGAATCTGCATTTCCATTATGCATGCACAGGTGTCAAGAAAAGTACTACAATACCATAACAAA
This sequence comes from Flabesymbios commensalis, assembly GCA_964017125.1. Taxonomy (NCBI): domain Eukaryota; kingdom Metazoa; phylum Annelida; class Polychaeta; order Terebellida; family Flabelligeridae; genus Flabesymbios; species Flabesymbios commensalis. Next base: position 89,223 of record CAXHKU010000896.1, on the reverse strand, counting down.
GTATTAACAAAATACCTTGCTATGGTATTCTATGTTTGTTTAGAGTGTGACATGTGTTAACCCTTTGAGCCCTCATGATCCATCAAAGCATCATTTTCCATTCCTGAAAAATGACCTGATTCTATGTGCAAAATGGTTTTAGAATAAACATATACACGACACTGTTTTAACAATATAACTGACAATTTTCTTTAATTTGAAATGAACTTATAATCTTCAAGTCGAAAAGTGTGACAACAATTCGCGACTTGTAGTTGATAAAAATTACAATGACTATTTAATTAATGTTTGAGATGGTTGAAAATACCAGAATACTATACTAAAGTATTGTAAATAAAAAAAAGTGGGAGACAGTTCCCAAATGATATGTAAGCAGTGTTCAGAGTGAAAATGCATTTGCATAATGCATGCACAGGTAAATGGGAAACACAGTTCCCAAATCATATCAACACTTTTCGGAGTGAATCTGGATTCACATCATGAATGAACAGTTTTCAACACAAAATAGTAAGATTCTAAGTTTACTTACAGTGTTACTTGTGGTAAAAAAATAACTTGGACAGATGTCAACAATAGTAGGTTTCACAATCGTCACCAGTAAAGAATTGTTGCTGATGTCTCAGTACATTTGGTTGGATCAATGCCGCACTGTGGATTGAAGTTTTAATAGCTTTTACTCAAACTCTTTATCAAAATCCATGGTTTGACCGTTGAAAATGTATTGAGACATTTTTCCAGCTTATATCATACATACACAATGCTCAGAACGATTCGAATTAACAGTGAAACTTTGGCTGGTTTGAGTCTGACGATGCAGGTAACGGTCTGGGTATGCGCGATAACAGAGGTGGTGCACCTTGCGCTAGCCTTCTAAGCCAGTGCACCGCTTTAAACAACGTTAAAACATCGCTTGAACATGTGGAGCGGGCTCTGTTAGTGGATTCGCTTTCATCTGGACACTTCTTCCTCAATACCTCTGTAAATAATGCAATACCATATTTAAATACACTACAATGCCATAAAATGTGGGAATATGTACCATATTCAGATAAGCAGGCCTGATAATCACAATGATTACCTGGTATGACTGGGCCGCCTAACTCATTTGCTGCTCGAGGCCCAGTCACACTGACCACCATTTTGTTTCCACAGCCAGCTGTGTAAAAACGACGCTCGCGCTGCCTACCAAAAAACTCGGATGCCATGAAATTGAGAGTAATATTTCAAGTGCCTTCGAAAACTAGGCCATTTTCAGCAGGTGTAAACTTTCGCTCGTATTAGAACTATTACATTTAAAAATGGAGGTCACTGTTTTCAGAGCCTTGCGATGTCATCAGGGTACACAATGATCACATTCATAGTAAAATATTCATGTATAACTAAAGTGATATAAATATAATGAATTTTATATTTAGTAAAGGATTTATGACATTTCTAAAATTATTAGTCTAACCCTTCATTACACTCAGTAGTACAACAATGGCATGGAAATGTTATCCAAAATTAATATTAACCTAAATTTATATTTCAGAATATTTTTTTCAAGTGTGCACATAGCCCTTTTGATTCATAGTTGATGCTATTAGTAGATAGCTGTCTCTCACAATATGTTAGAGTCATGTGGCCTACGTGACCATCAGCATGTATTCCCGTATGGTGTTTGCTGAGCCCATTAAGTTGTGATTCTGGGCCAGCATTAAGCCAGCATTGGTTCGACATCTTGAATTCATCACAAGGCCCGTCTGTGACGTAATTTGCCCACAGCCTTTAATTATCGTTTAAAAGCAATCAGCCATTTTGAAATTATTCGAGATTCAGGGCATGTCCTTCACTGAAGCTGCACATTTTGCTTCATAGCTTTCTGACACGGTTTTCAGAAATTACGCATATTATAAAGTAGGCCTATGTAATCAATAGGCCTAATGGGCGCAAGTCCGCCATTTTAAATGTTATCAAGTTGAAATTTTTCAGGGCATATCCTTCCCTGAAGCCGCATATTTGATTTTATAGTAATGGTCTTAGTTTTCTGGCACGGTCTGATAGGTAAATGTAGGATCCTGACTTCGTTTAGTTTAGGTGGCAGTTATCCCCGGCTTCTCGGACGCGAGAAGCTGCGGACGACCGCCTCGTTTCCGTACCTTGGTGACGGGCGCACACAATTGCAGCCCATGCGCTATTGGTACTTTTCCCGCACTTCAGACGTTACACTCGGCGACTACGGACGTGCCGTAGTTCGCTCTCTCTGAGTCGCACAGGACGTGCCGTGCGCGGAGGTTGTGCTTTGTTGTTGCCAGATGTCTAACGAATAAACATGACAAGTGGAGAAAGAGTTTTATGATTTATTTGGAACCGGCGACTCGACGGGGAAGGAAGTTTGTGTTGAAATGGTGAAGATTGGGCAGTTTCCCTCGTCCGCCATTGCGACCTTTCACTAGAGTCTCCAACGGTCACTTACAGGTACTTTCGGCGCAAGGGGCTCTCCATCCCACCATACTGGTGACCCCTGACGACTGATAGTCTACGCAACAGTGTTTTGACCTAGACGCCAGTTGAAAACGCTGTTTTCAAGGATAGTTTTGATTAAATTTTAGGGATTTTTTGAAAAAAATCAATAGCATTTTTTTTATCAGGTACGTGAAAACTGTAGGTCATTCCTTATATGCCAGTTTAAATTAGTCAGAAAGAGTTATCAGAGGAGAAGCCCTTTTTTTTACGTCGAAAACGGCGTAAATTTCTAATTTTTGGACGAAATCCCACGTGTTTGGTCCTTTTTCAAGATGGCGACCATGTCGGTTTCTCTAGAATCCTGAAAATTATTCTCATAGACTTAGTCTATCATTTGTTAAATGTAAGAGTTTGTTAAATGTCTTCATCCTATTAATGCCACTGTAGGCGAATAGGAAGTGGGTATTTTCGGTAACTCTTTTTTTATCGTTGATTACCATAATGGGTGACTCGATTTTAAAGTCCATAGACTAAGCCTCGTCATTTTTTCGATTTTTCAGCAAAATCGACAAGAAATTATAAATATCGCTTCGACTCGGGTAACCTTTATTAGGTTTAGGGCCAAAATAAAATTGTTTCCCTAAATGAATGTCAATAAACGGTCTTATTTGGTCTGTTAAAAATATTCCCAGGACCTTAGGTCAATATTTTATTACTATTATCATATGTTATTTCAGAGAATGCTGAATATTGTACATGTATTTGGTAGGTGAGCGCCATTTTGGACGCTGGTTCCCCTAACTTAGCTGATTGCGTGAGGCGAGACGGGGACGCTGATCATGTTTCTATGTACATACTGTTCCACTCATGCTGACCCAGACAGGAAGCCACATGCTGTCTGCCGAACATGTTAGCAGCACCGACAATACATCATACACACACCCACCACAGACGAAATAAACACAACCGCTACGACGACAGCCGGTTTATACGTCAATCAATGAATCGAAGCGAGCGATTGATTCGGACGTTTATAAGAATGACTCAGTGATGAACGTACCATTATAAAAAAAAAAAACGTGGAATGTTCATCACAGACATCATTTTTCAGCGAAATGATATACTATATCATCAATCAGCATAGACTACTGTCAGTCACGTTTTAAATATTTTTCTAAAATTATAAATGTAACTGTTTTTCTTTGCAGTCACATTTAGTCTATCAGTTTGAGAACGAAATTTTCTCACGATAGTTTATTTCTGAAGTTTCAATTTTTTATAAATACAGAAATATTCGATTTGACAGTTGCGCTATTGCGAAACATTGCCAATATTTAAATTTGTTTTTCGACTTGCGTGAATTTTTTTTTTCACCCAGGTCGATTTACAAAATACTATTATCCTAGCTTAGCATAGCATGTCATAATTGTATCTGGCATTTTTTATGTACAATTTCGACCTACGGTTTTCACTATACCATTATGCATGTGTGTGAATAAGTGAAAACGTTTTATGTCAAATATAGACCTTCAGTTTTCACTAAAATCAATACATACCTTTGTGAATTAGTGCACAGCACTTAGGCTAAACCTCAGCGACGCATTTTCAACTATATCTGCAACATGCGACATAGCATGAACATTTTCTATAGTCTACATTTCTAAGATTCAGCATATTACAGACATTTTTCATCTGATTTAGACGGCAACGTACAACCTATCCGCGCACGGCGCCTCAAAATAGTTGGCATGTATTAATACGACATGCCATTTTAAACACATTTGAGATAGACACAGAGCGAATAGGCCAGCTATCTCAAATGCTTCACTAGTTAGCTAATTTCAAAACACTATTTCATAATGTCAAAGCAATACGACAGTGAAGGCTTCATGTCAACGCCCCTAGAAGGTGCGGGTGCTAGACCTAAAGACTATTATCATCAAGACAGTGAGGACAATGAGGTTCGATTCCGAGAGGCAGACGAAGAATATCAACGCCTCAAAGCTGATTTTGCTCGAATTGCCCGAGCTAAACGTATGAGTTCTCACTCTAGGAGCGATTCCTCAAGGAGTACTTCACCGCTCGGTAGGCAGTCTCAGAGACGTGCTACGAACTTACCAGAGTTCAGAATCGCCACTTTCTACGCTTCGGATGGTGAACTCTGGTTCAACCAAATAGAGACTCAGTTTGCTCTTCACCAGATCAACGATGATGATGAGAGGTACAGTTTAACCTGCGCTGCACTTTCGGGCGAGGTCGCATCGGATGTGAGGGACTTGCTACTTCAGCCTTTCAGGTCCCATCAATACGAAAGCCTGAAAGCGATCTTGGTAGAGAGACGAGGTTTGACCACACCCGAAAGGGTTAACAAAGTGATCTCTGGTGAAAGAATTGGTACTGACATTCCCTCGCGTTTCATACGGCGTTTACAAAAGGCGGCTGGCTCCGGACTACAAGCCGTGGTGGGGAAAGCTGTAATTCGTCAAGCGTTCATCCGACAGATGCCCGCTTCAATCAGAGTTCATTTGGCGACTCAACCCGACAGTGCCACCCCCGAAAGTTTGGCCGTTTTGGCCGACCGGGCACTGGCAGCCGAAGAGGACGTCGAAGGGAGTAAGCCGGGGGTCGCAGAAATTAAGAGGATTTGTTGGAGGATTTGTCTAGGCGAATTAAAAAACTAGAAACCGTGACTACATCAGAGAGGAAAAGAAATAAAGGACGTGGACGAGTAAATAATAACTATGCTCCTGCGCCTGCATTTGCTCCTAATGTTCAGGCCTCAGGTTTTGTTAACAACCAACCTAGTCATTATAGAAATGAACAGAATAATGCTCCACTTTTCGTTCCGCCGCCGAATGCACAGGCCACTGAGTTTGTTAATAAATCAAATAATTGTACTAATGCACAACAAAATGTTCGACCTTTCGCACCGCCGCCGCAAACGCCGCAAAATAATGTCGCGCAACCGACCGACACAGCCACTGCACAGGTTTGCTACTACCACCAAACTTACGGTGAAAAGGCACGCTTGTGCAGTGAACCCTGCTCGTACTATGTCACATTAGGTCAGCGCGAAGTAGCGAATATCGCGTTATCTCACTCTAAGTTATTATATGTCGCAGATAAAGGACATAAATGCAGATATTTGATTGACACGGGCGCAGCTGTCAGTGTTTTGCCGAAATCTTGTGCTAACGGGACTTCGGACGCTGACAGTCTTCCCCTGGTGGCAGCTAATAACAGTACTATACATACTTACGGCACCTGTAAACGCGTCGGCGATGTCGGCTTAAAGTGCGAATATCAGTGGACGTTCATAGTGGCAGATGTGCAGCAACCTATAATCGGGGCTGATTTTTTAATCCACTATAATTTGCTCGTAGACTTGAGAAGCCGATGTCTCCGGGACATGCGTACAGGTCTAGCTATTGCCGCTTCACTGTCATCGATTACACCACTGTCATTGAACAGAGTAGACACTGTTCAGAACGAGTACACAAAACTCCTCGGCCAGTTCCCGGAACTGACACGCCCTATGACAAAGGGTGAGACCGTTAAACACGGTATAACACATAAGATAGTGACTAAAGGACGCCCAGTGTTTGCACGACCACGACGGTTAGCACCCGATAAGCTGGTTACCGCAAAACGCGAGTTTGATGAGATGATAAAACTAGGGGTCATTGAACCCAGCGACAGCGAGTGGTCCTCAGCGCTTCACATGGTGCCAAAGAAAAACGGCGATTGGAGACCATGCGGGGACTACCGTAGTTTAAATGCACAGACCGTACCGGACCGTTATCCGATTCCTCATATACAAGATTTCACGCAGCGTTTAGCCGGATTGAAAAATTTTTCGAAGATCGACTTGGTCAGAGCTTATTACCAAATTCTGGTGGACCCGTCCGACGTACATAAGACCTCCGTTACTACACCTTTTGGCTTATTTAATTTCACTAGAACACCGTTTGGTCTAAGAAATTCCGGTCAAACGTTTCAGCACTTTATAGACCACGTTACACGCGGACTTGATTTTGTTTTTGTCTATTTGGATGACTTACTGGTAACCAGCCCAGATCATAAAACGCATAAGAAACATCTACGAATTCTTTATGCCCGAATATCTGAATACGGAGTTATCAATGGTCCTGAAAAGTGTCAGTTCGGTACAACTGAAATAAGTTTTCTAGGTCACCACGTTTGTGCTGAAGGAATTTCGTCGTTACCCAGCGCCGTTGACGCGATTGTTAATTTCGTTAAGCCCGAAAAGCAACGAGCACTGCGTAGATATCTGGGAATGGTGAATTACTACCATCATTTCATACCACATTGCGCTGCGAAGTTGACACCACTCAATAATTTACTGACAGCTGCCAACGAAGGACATACAAGACTGTCACCGAAGTCAAATTTCGATTTGAAGTGGAATAAAAATGCAGAGTCAGCATTTTCTGAGTCAAAACAAATATTGGCAAACTCTACGCTTCTGGTGCACCCAGATTCTACGGCTCAGATTAACATCACGTGCGACGCTAGTGATGTCGCCGTCGGTGGTGTTTTTCAGCAATTTTTAAATGGTATGTGGCAGCCACTTTTGTTTTTCAGCAAGAAGCTGAACCCAGCAGAGACACGCTACAGCGCGTTCGATTGTGAGCTTTCGGCGGTATACGCCACAATTAAACATTTCAGACACAATTTAGAAGGACGAAATTTCTTCATTAATACAGATCACAAACTGTTGACATTCGTAATGTCATCCGTGACTGAGCGCGCGTCCCTACGACAAACACGTCATTTAGTATCATCGCTGAATTCACCACCGATATTAGATATGTAAAAGGCGAGACAAATTTCGTCGCTGATGCGCTGTCTCGACGATCAGTGTCTGCGATACATGATGGACCAGCGATAGACTATAAAGAGTTAAGTCTCGACCAAGCTAATGACGCGGAATTCACGCGTTCGAGACACTCGACTACATCCACTATGAAGTTCAAACTATTAAAATCTTTCGATAATCAATTGATCTGGTGTGATGTGTCCACGGGACACAACCGGCCGTACCTTACCGCAAAATTTCGCCGAATTTTTTTTTCAAACTTACACGGTTTAGGCCACCCATCGCATAGAGCTACCAATTCTTTGATTAATACCCGATTTGTATGGCACGGCATGAATATAGATATTGCTAGATGGTGTCGTACCTGTAAGGGTTGCCAGACTGCTAAAGTTTCACGTCACAACACCCCAGTTTTCGGAAAGTTCACTGAACCTACCGAGCGATTTGATCATGTCCACATAGATATAGTCGGACCTTTACCCTATGCTGATGGCTTTAGATATCTACTGACTTGCATCGACCGTTTTACACGTTGGCCCGAAGCTATACCTATGGTAGATATTAGAGCCGAAACGGTCGCCGATGCCTTCTTCAGCTGGTGGATAGCACGTTATGGTACTCCAGCCACTATCACCACTGATAGGGGCGCTCAATTCGAGTCCAAATTGTGGGATAGTTTGTGTAATCAATTCGGGATTATTCGGAATCGTACCACGAGTTATCACCCCCAGTCGAATGGCATGGTCGAACGTTTCCACCGTCAATTGAAAGCCGCCATTATGGGGCACGAGTCACCGAACCCGTGGACTATCACGTTACCCGCTGTGCTTTTAGGAGTTCGTTCCGCAGTTAAGGAGAGACTAGGCAGGTCGGCTGCAGAGATGATATACGGGACAACCCTTAGACTTCCAGGAGAGTTTACTAAACAGTACACCGTCGACGCTAACACTGATTTGGAGAATTATTCAAACAAGCTACGCGTGGCCATGTCGCGTCTCCGTCTATGTCCGCCACGTGAAACACAACAACACAACATTTTCCAATTCAAGGAAATAGCTACATGTACTCATGTATTCTTGCGCCGAATCGCAATTGCGCCGCCTCTGACCGCCCCTTACGACGGACCATATAAGGTCGTCGCGAGGAGTGGCAGAGTAATGAAAATCCTAGTTAAAGGCAAGTTTGAGATGGTCTCTTTAGATCACGTTAAGCCCGCACATCTTGAGTGTGAGCCTACGACAGGTACGACAATACAGCGTAAAACGCCAAACAAACCAAAGAGATCAACGGCTACCAGGACATCTAGTAGGAATCCACAGGGTCCACCTAGACCTGGTAGTGCGGACACTCCGACGTCCAACGGGACGAGCGTTTAAACGAAAAAGTCGACGGCAGTCAGAAGCAGTAAAAAATCGGCCACAGTCCCAAAGCAACTAGATGTTAAAGTCAAATTGTTTAACAGAGACAATACTTATGTAGCGCCGCATTCGCGAGCCCCCGCCGTATCCCGCGCTAATGGGAACGGCGGTGGTTTATGAACGTATTCCCGCATACCTTTACATCTACGGGGTAAAACCCCGGGTGCTGCTGATGCCGTAATCAACTCGACCAAAAGCAACCATGCGAATACCGCTAATCGAGAAAAAAATTCGACCGACCAAACAGTGCGAAAAAACTAGAGTCGGACAAATAATCCAGACTCCTGCCCAGTTCGTACAGATGGTTCACGCCATAGTGGCGCCTAACGACATTTATGGCGGGCCCAACCGCATGCATCGTATTCACAATGTTTTTGAATTGTAAATGAATATGCCAGGCCTGGCAGCATTATGTACAGATATATAAAATGTAAAGACATTTTTTTTTAGCAAGTTAATTGCTAAAATACGAATATAAATTTATGTTAATTAAATAAATGGGTTGATCGCAGCTTGCAGCATATGAATACATACATAAAGGACAGTTGGTGTTAAGAGGATGGGACAATTCATGTATAATGCTGCGATTTCAACCACCCACGCTGTAACCACACACGCTATATTTTTTAAACCATGCTTAGTTATAAGAGGTTACATATTTTTACAACCCCGCTACTTGCACAAAGCAGTCTCCTACACGTCAGTTGGGTCCTATGTTATCACTCACCCGGGGGTAATGTAGGATCCTGACTTCGTTTAGTTTAGGTGGCAGTTATCCCCAGCTTCTCGGACGCGAGAAGCTGTGGACGACCACCTCGTTTCTGTACCTTGGTGACGGGCGCACACAATTGCAGCCCATGCGGTATTGGTACTTTTCCCGCACTTCAGATGTTACACTCGGCGACTACGGACGTGCAGTAGTTCGCTCTCTCTGAGTCAAACAGGACGTGCCTTGCGCGGAGGTTGTGCTTTGTTGTTGCCAGATGTCTAACGAATAAACATGACAAGTGGAGAAAGAGTTTTATGATTTATTTGGAACCGTCGACTCGACGGGAAAGGAAGTTTGTGTTGAAATGGTGAAGATTGGGCAGTTTCCCTCGTCCGCTATTGCGACCCTACACTAGAGACTCCAACGGTCACTTACAGGTACTTTCGGCGTGAGGGGCTCTCCATCCCACCATATATATACTAGTATGGCATAAATGTTGGAGCGATACATGGGAAATTGTTGAGTTAATCGCGTTAATGAGCCAAATTGCAGAAAAAATAAAGGTCACAGAAACATCGAACGTGAACTTAATCAAGGTTTAGTCACCTGTATGTGAAATTTAAAGAGCATTCTTTCAATAACGCGAAACAAGTTATAGTGCCGAAAGTGACGGACAGACGGACGCGCTGCATGAATGAATGGGTGAGGTTTAGGTCACCTTTGTGCACATACAGGCTAAACTGGACAAGGACAACCTTCTGAGGATGGTGAGATGTTCAAGACATGGCGGTCTGAGGCCAAGCATGCTACTTCTCGATCACGGAGGCTCCTCACAATATTAAATCTCTACGAGTGTGTGAAATATGTCGGTTGTTTTAAACCTGAATGCCAGGGCGGGAGACGAGCTCGCGATCTCAGACTTGCCAAGCAGCCAGCTTTGACCACTGCACCACTAGTAACCCCAAAATTAGCCCATATTTTAGCCTATCTGTGAAAAAACTTTTAGGGTCTCACCACACGAATTCATTCGCGCATATCATTATAAAGTTTAAGAATAAGATAGTGAGTTTCTTTTTTAAAATTGTGGCTCTTTGCAGCAGCTCCTGTGGTGATTATTACGGATATATCATTTTGATACCAATTTAAATCGATTATGTGATGTTATGTTGTAGCAAAAGCATCGAAATTATAAAAGATAGATCTAACAGGAAATCCTTGCGCTGGCTGTAACAAGGCTCTTCTAAAAAACGAGGTCAATTTTTTTCTAGGTCGCCCGGGGGAGAGTGGGGCAAGAGCTTATTCCAGGCCTAAATAGCAGAAAAGCAAGCAGATTCACATACCTTTTTTATTTTGTATTTTGAAAGAGGACAACAGGACGGTTAAAATGATATATAGGGTTATTCACATTTCCCCATTTTAGGAGTGCTGGGAGGCCTGAGCGTATGGGTCATAATACATGTAAGTCTATGGGACGGGTATTATGTGTGGTGAGACGTTAGGGAACTGATTTCAATTGATATGATTGTGTATGGGTAATGTTCAAGTATCAAAAAAGTAAGGTGGGATAGAGGCTGTGGAAAAAGTTTTATTAGAGAAAATACAAAATAGCCGCCATAACTTTTGAACCATTTGCCGCAGAATATTGTGTTTTCTCACTAGTTTTGACATATAAATTACAAGTTATTTTAGCATTTTATAGTCCCCTTCCGCATGATGGCCGCCATCCACACATATCACATCATAACTTTTGAACCACTGCTCCGCCTCCCCATTGTCTTTTAAAGTATCCGTGTCACCTTTCGCCTTTCAATTGAGCTTTAACGGTCAAAATCACACCAAAAAGAATGTATTATACGTGCCCCAATTTGAAGCATGTTAAAATCATAATTATTTGACCTTGAAATTGACCTTTTGACCTAGGGGATCACCTCGAATCACCAAAATAGTACCAGAAATGGATTTTCACACAAAATCACACGAAAAAGAGGTATTACACTCGTTCCTAGCTTTACTTGTTAAATATCATATTTTCACATTTTTTACCTCGGAATTTACTTTTTGATGACCTTGAATTAAAATTGATTTTGAAAATGACCTTGAATCACCAAAATAATACTATAAATGGATTTTTTGGCATGAAAAAGAGGTATAACACGATTTCCTAGCTGTATTTGTTAAAAAAAATATTTTCTCTTACTTGACCTTGCCATTGACCTTTTGACCTTGAAGATGACCTTGAATATTCAAAATAATTTTAGAAATAGATTTCCCGGTCAAAATCACATGAAAATGAAGGATTACACTTGTTCTTGGCTTCATTTGTTGAAAAATCATATTTCACCTTGAAATTGACCTTCGACCTTGAATTTACAAAAAAATGCCCAGGCTTTTCAAGCTGGCACTCATTGGATTTGAATTCAGCACAAAAAAATATATAAAAACTTTTAAGAAACATTGTATATGTAACAAGACAAGGTTAGTATATTTTTATAAATAAGTCCCAGAAAGTGGATATATAGCAAAATATGCTAAATTTGAGGGCCATTTGAAAACAAAGATGGCGGACATTTCCAATTTTACAAAAAATGGAAACATCCAGTTTTTACATACGATACATCAAAGTGTGCAAAAATGCATCAGAACTAAAATTAACAGCGAATTCCCAGTAAATTACATATTGAACCTGACTATATAGGCCTACTGAGAAAGCTGCTACCAACAAATTGCCATTATTTTTAAAATATGTTTGTTTTTGTTGTTGTTCTATTATTATTTTTTGCTGAAAAGTGATTCTAAATTGTGTGCACACATATAGTATATGCTACATGGGGACAAGAGATGAATCAGATGACCCTGCCCCTCTCCCTAGAGATAAAGGATTAAAAAGATAAAGAATAAAAACATTTAAAGCTGGTTGCCCGATGCTTACCACGTTCTGTCTCAGTCACAGCAGCAGCATGTCAAAATACAAAATCTTTATGAGTGGGCGCCGGGGAAAAACAATTACCTTTTAATTTATTATTTCAACTAAAATGAAGTTGAGAGAATCAGACCCAAAGTAATTGTTGATACTTACGCAGAAAAAAATATGGCAATTTGTTCCATTAAAATTGTTTTCTGCCCCGAGACGTCAATAATCCTGCCAAGTTTGTGTGTAACTACACAATTGAAATATTGTGCCAACTGAGGGCTCTGGATCTTTGGTATGCGCATAAGAGTGACATCATTTTTTGCTCTATCCCCTAAGCTCACAATGAAATCCCTCTGTAATATCACTGTAACAAAAATATTAATAAATTGTGAGAATACAAATATCAATTATCTGATTGGATGCATGTAATCAGAATTTGGCATCAATATTTAACAGTTTGGACATGACAAAATAAAATAAGGATTTGCAGTAAGCATACAAGTGTATATGAACTATTTCATTATAACGTAGAGCACTAGTAAAAAAAATCTTTAGATCTGCTAGCTCATAAAAATGTTTTTAAATTCATTTATTTATTATTACAAAATAATTTATCATAAAACCAAGTATAGTGCAGATTGTCTTGCCTTTCGGGATGTTGTTTTATAATGTTATGATAAACCATATGTTTTTTGGACGGAAATAACGTCTCGTGTTTGCTGTGAGGTGTCGTTTTGTGGACGTTGGTACAAATAAGCAAGGTGACAAGACGTTGGGGACACGTCTTCAATCCTTATAAAGCACGTGACCCATACACTAGGCCTCTGTATTCACGTTTTAGCATGTGAAATATATTATACCAAAAACATACTCTTCCCGATATTCTATACAAGTTTGAATATAAGTTTTACATACTAAATAAACTAAATTTGTAATACTTACAGGACTATTTGATCAATTCCTTTTGCTGCTGCGACAGCTGGACATTTTGTATTACGATGACAACGTCCCCAAGACGTTGGTGACACGTCTTCGCCCCTTAAAAACACGTGATTTTCTCAACACCTCCCAACATCCATTCACGTTTTGACTTTGAGAAACATAATACACAGAAAAACCCTACTTTTCTCGATATTCGATAAAGCTTAGAGGTGATTTTTACACATAAAATATACTCAAAATATTATACTTACGGGATTATTGACAATTTTGTAAGATCAATCCATTGTTCTGATGAGCTGTTTTGTCAAAGATGGCGCTGGTAATGCCCGGATGCAATTCACGTGATAATGCACAGCTACATTCCAAAAACGTTTGGAAGACATGCTGATGATGTCTGCTATGTCTTTTAAATTATATCCGTGTGGTATTAATACCACTACGCATAAAAGACGTGTTGTGAACGGCTTCCTCCAAAAACTGTGAAGGTGGCCACGTCCTCACGACGTTGGGCACACGTCTTCAAACCTCATAAAGTACAATTCTCGAATGTGTTTCGGGAATGTTGATTTAATGTTGTTGATTCAGTGTGGTGTAAGGCGTACTAGCATTAAATTAACATACGGTCAACTTCTCGTGCATTGGCAGTGGTGGGTGTCTATTCTATGATTAGAAATGGAGAAACTGGAGTTATGATAATCAGAGTAGATGAAAATCCTAAGATCTCCAGTTTACATGTTTAGGTACATTTAAAAATTTAAAACAATTACACTTTTCACGCATTGCGGATAAGCACCACATCTTGAAAGTTTGTATAGTTTCGCAGTCGTTTGGAAACACGAACGTCTCCCATTTAGCATAACCATTTCAAAATGATACTACAAAAATGTGGGAGAGACCAATTCCTTCAGGAATCATAGGCGTATAGGCAGGATTTATGACTATGAAGCTTGATAACTCTATTAATGAAGCTGGGCCCCAGAAAACGCGACATATTGAACCAATGTTGTTTTAGCGCTGGACCAGCGTCGCAGGCGTTCTACAGACGCCTAATAAATAATGATTTACAGCGACACAGTCAGGCATGTGTAAATATAACTTTCAGATTTAGATAAATTATGAAACATAATTGCTTATGTGTATGGTAATATGCACATGTACCATCTAAGTTGCGTCTTTGAAAGTGCGTGTTTGCGCATTTACCAATTGAAAGAAAAATAAGAATCTGATTAATTTCATAAATATATGTCTAAAATAAACACTACAAGAATGACTGACAAGCGAGTTTTTTGGAACACCTGCTACGTTGTTACGGGAGCGTTGAAACAACATGAAAAAATATTATTTATTTCGTTGTAATTATCGACTTATAAGTCGGTAAATCGAATAAGTATAATTCGTTATAACGACTTATAAGTCGTTAAATCGACTTATGCTAAGTAGCTATAACGGCATATAAATCGTTAAATCGACTTAATATAAGTCGCTATAGCGATTTATAAGTCGGTAAATAGACTTAGTACAAGTAGTTAAAATTACTTATAAGTCGTTAAATGGACTAATGCTAAATCGTTGTAACGATTTATAATCCTTTAGTGACTTAGTATAAGTCGTCATAGTTATTTATAAGTCGTTAAATTGACTTAGTATAAGTCGCAATAACGACTTATAAGTCGTTAAATCGACTAAGTCGCTATGACGACTTATCAGTCGTTAAATCGACTTGGTATAAGTCGCCATAAGTCGTTATAATGAACTATAAGTAGTTAATTCGACATCTGCTAAGTCGTTATAGCGACATTAGGTCATTAAATCGACCTAATACAAGTCATAAAGCGACTTATATGTCGTTAAATCGACTTGCAAGTCGTTACATATATTTATTATAAGTCGTCATAACGTTATAACGACATATGAGTCGTTATAGCGACATATACTAAGTCGATTCAACGACTCATACTAAGTAGTCGTTATAACGACTTATACTAAGTCGTTAAATTGACTTAGTTAAATCGACTTAGTATAAGTCATTATAACGTTATAACGATTTATAAGTCGTTAGTGTGGCTTATACTAAGTCGATTTACCGACTTACTAAGTCGAATCAACTTTGTTAAATCAACGACTTGCTAATTTGATTAACGACTTAGAGGTCGCTATAACGATTTATAAGTCGTATTGATTTAACGACTTTTAAGTTGTCAGAACAACTTAGTAGGCCTATAAATCGATTTAACGATTTAACGATTTTTTACAAAACATTTTTATCACGCCGTTTTAACATTTTGGTACGTTGTCACAGGCATGTATAGTATATCATCGGAATGCTATCTATTGACATTTTGAAAGCTTAATGAGCCGAAATCAAAAATGACAAAATGATGATATTGGCCTAATTGAGTCCGTTTAAATGTATCGCGTTTACTGGATCATATACACAGAATACACAAGGTACATCGACCCAATATTTATTTATTGTTGGGTTATTGCCTGTGACGCTAGTCCAACATTGAGTAATACTTGCATATAACTGTCGTGTTGGCCACGTGTCATCATACATATATTCATCCCCTCAAGTAGCATTTAAAAACTAAGAGATAAGACGAGATTACGCCTACTGATCATGAAATTCCTTTTTTGTTAGACACTTCTTTTAAAGGTGATCTATCACCCCTTATATAGTATGAATAAATTTGTGATAAATAAATCAAAGTTGCCACAAGATGGGGCACAATTGTTTCCTTATATGGGGTGATTGGCTATCATGTGACCCTCTGAGAGAGTCACATGATAGCCAATCACCCCCATATATGGGGTGATTAGCATAAGGACATAATTATTCATACCATATAAGGGGTGATAGATCACCTTTAACATAATAAAATAGCTTCCCAGCAAACATGGACACAATGACATCGATCCAATATTTGGACTAATGTTGGCCTGCCGTCTACGACTTTGGCCCAGGATTGGGCCAACATTGGATCGATGTGTCGTGTTTGCTGGGGATTAATTCTTAGCTACGGAAGCGTTGAAACGGCACAAAAGTAATTATTTTCAACTCGACATACAATGAGGAGGTGCAAGATCGAGTGGGAGGATGAGGGGGTGTTTTGGAAAAAAAAGATGGCGATGACAAAGAGAAAGGAGGAGGAAGAGTAGTGGAAGTAAGATAATGAGGACGAGGAAATATATGATTGGTTATATCGACTTATAGTAAGTTGCTTCACCATGATATAATTTGTTGTATCGACTTATTCTAAGTCGTCTTAACGAGATATAGGTCATTATATAGACCTACACTAAGTCGTTTTAATGAGAAGTAAATCGTTACACCGCCCTATACTTAGTCGCTTCAACGAAACATCAGTCGCTAAAGCAATACAAAAGTGGTTATTTCAATTTGTACGAAGTCGTCTTAACGAGATACAAGCCGCTATATCGACTTATAGTAAGTCGTTAGGGTGAACCGTATGTAAGCGGCTTTTAACATTGCTGTTTGAGGGTCTCCCTTGCATTCATTATCAAAAAACACCAGATGTACTAATTGTAATTGGAGCATGAATAGCATGAATAGATGACTTTGAATTTGTTCATGTCATTTATTGCGCGACATGGACAAAAATCGATTTAACTAGACATAACTCATCAAATCATTTTATTTTCCGTCATTTGAGCAATTCCTTTTCGAATTATCACAATAGTCAATGTATCAAACATACCTAAATACATAGCAAAGCATCACGTTTTAGAGACGTTTCAAATATGTTTTGGTGAAGTATGGTGTCTTTTTTCGAAATTATACCACTCGAAACCGCACTAAAAACAAAACAAAATTAATCAAAACAAAATTACGTTTCTTTTTCGAATTATCACAATCGTCACTGCATTACAACGTTTTACAGACGTGTTAGACACAGAACCTACTCAGATGCATATGAAGCATCAGACGTTTTAAAGATGTTTTGGTGTCGTCCCAGTTTCCTGTTCGAATCATCACAATGGTCACTGTACCAAAACGTTCTACAAACGTGTTAAAAGCAAAACCTACTCAAATGCATAAAAAGCATCACGTGTTAAAGACGTTTTAAAGATGTTTTGGCGACGTACTCGTTTCCTGTTCGAATTATCACAATTGTCACTCTACCAAAACGTTTTACAGACGTGTTGGAAAAAACCCCAGCTCAGATGCATTAAAGTATCACGTTTTAAAGATGTTTTGGTGACGTATTCGGTTCTGTTCGAATAATCACAATGGTCACTGTACAAAAACGTTTTACAGACATGCTAGAAAAAAACAATACTCATACGCATAAAAAGCATTACGTGTTAAAGACGTTTTAAAGATGTTTTGGGAACGTATTCGTTTCCTTTTCGAATTATCACAATGGTCACTGTACCAAAACGTTTTAAAGACGTTTAAAAAAAACTCCTGCTCAGATGCATAAAAGCATCACGTTATGAAGACGTTTTAATGATGTGCTGGTGACGTGTGCGTTTCCTTTTTGAATTACGACAATGGTCACTGCACCACAACGTTCTACAGACGTGTTAGAAACAAAACTTACTCAGATGAATAAAAAGTATCACGTGTTAAAGACGTTTTCAAAATGTTTTAGGGACGTACTCGTTTCCAATTCCAATTATCACAATGGTCACTGTACCAAAAACGTTTTACATTCGTGTTAGAAAAACCTCTGCTCAGATGCATAAAAATCATCACGTTTTAAAGACGTTTTAAAGATGCTATGGTGACGTATTCGTTTCCTGTTTGAATTATCACATGGTCACTGTACCAAAACGTTTCACAGACATATTAGAAAAAACCCCAGCTCAGATGCATAAAAGCATCAGGTTTTAAAGACGTTTTGGTGACGTATTCGTTTCCCGTTCGAATCATCACAATGGTCACTGTACCAAAACGTTTTAGAGACGTGTTAGAAAAATACACTACTCAGATGCATAAAAAGCATCACGTGTTAAAGACGTTTTAAAGATGTTCTGGTGACGTATTCGTCTCCTGTTCAAATTATCACAATGGACACTGTACCAAAACGTTTTGCAGACGTGTTAGAAAAAAACCCTGCTCAGATGCATAAAAGCATCACGTTTTAAAGACGTTTTAATGATGTTTTGGTAACGTATTTGTTTCCTTTTCGAATTATCACAATGATCACTGTACCAAAACGTTTTAAAGACGTGTTAAGAAATCTTGCTCAGATGCATAAAAGCATCACGTTATGAAGACGTTTTTATGATGTGTTGGTCACGTGTGTGTTTCCTTTTCAATTCATCACAATGGTCACTGCATCGAAACGTTTTGCAGAAGTGTTAGAAACCATACTGACTCAGATCCATTGAAAGCGTCACGTTTTAAAGACGTTTTAAATATATTTTGGTGACGTATTCGTTTCCTGTTGGAATTATCACAATGGTCACTGTACCAAAACGTTGGGGAGACACTTTCCAGACGTTCTAAAAACAACTCATGTTTTCAGAACGTCTTTCTGACGTACTGCAGACGTCGTCCACACCAAGACTCCTATAAGACGTCTCCGTCACCAAGACGTGTGGTTTACTGGGAAGCGTGACCGGCTGGACAAAAGTATGAAACTTGGCACAGTTACTCCTCAGACACTACTGAACAATTTTAGAAGGGTAGCCCAAAAATCGTAGTCAATTCTCTTAGTGAAAATCATGTTTTACGTAACCATGGCAACACTAAAAGCCTAAATCAGTAATATCTGTACTATCTGTGATTTCAAGTGAGCTGAATAAATAAATCTCATATAAAACTGATATTCACGACAATATACAATAGCACCTGGAAAAGAACGGCAGTAAAACACATGGTTACTGCGAAATTTCCGGTTACCATAGCAACCAGGCATACATAAATACATAAATTTTATTGTACCTGTCTTTATTCTCCAAATTAACGGGTTATATCGTCACCCAACTTCATATTAACACCCCCGGCCCTTCTTTAGAACGTTAAAGACAATTTCAGATAAGAGTGATAACATAAGCAAGTGAGGATATACAGTAATGATCATGTTCCCATGGATACCTAGGAAATATCCTTTGACAGATAGGCCTATTGGTATATTTTTTACAAAATATTTTTTATAATATAAATATATATAGATGTTTTAAATATTATTTGTGAAAAAAATAATTACCCTCGTAATTGTCTCGACTTTGAAAATTTTATGACGTCATGATTTTATGACGTCACACTGTGCTTATTACCGCTGCGTACTTTTTTTGAATGCCAGTAGCGCATGTTTTCTTTGATTTCTCAGCCAGTTTTTTCCTGAAAATTTGCGAGGGTTATTTTCTAACAAGAAGCCCACAAGCACTGAACATTTACTTTTTCATCGTTTATACATAATAAAAAGAGTTTTGTTAAAAATGTATTTTCAATAGTATGCTTTTGTCCATATATTCTTTGTATGGTCAAGGGCCTTTTTACCCCAAATTGTATATTAAAGGATGTCATTTTAGTCAAAACTATGTGCAAAAGCGTGTTTTTGTTCAATACATTACATGCACGGAGAAGGGTTTGGGCAATCAGTCTGCGTGTTTTGGCATGTTAACGACAATCCCCCCCCACCCCCAGAATATGTGTACATGCATTTCGTACAACTTGGATTGAAATTATTGTATCACATGTGGAGGAGGTGACCGATTCAAATGTCCCGCTGACAGCAAGGCAGCCGATGGAATCCATGTACACACGCACACCAACTTCTAAGACACATCATTATTGTCGTGATTTCAAACGAATCTGAGTATAAATTAGGTTTGGCAGCTGTCAGAAACAACCACAAAAGTTTATATTGAGCAGACTGTAGAGACGATGACAACGAATTCAAACAAATAATAGTTATTGAAGCTTGAGTTTTTTGCTATCCTTCATTGAAAGCGAAAGTGATTTTTTTTAATCTACTTTTCATGGTATACACGATCACCCACTGCTAGAGCTGGGGCTGGTAGAAAGATTAATACATCACAATTAAAATTGATATTTTTCACAGTTTGATGGCATGAATCATGTGAATAGCCCACTGTATGTTTATTCGTCTTCATTCCTTCAAATTGTCTGAATCTTTCTTAAATGTACAGCACCAGGATACACAAACATCTTAAACCGGCTCAACAATATAATATCATAATTATGTTATTGATTTGCAATAACAAGGCAATCGCAATATCACGACATACCAACTATAAGGAGCCATAGTATTGCCATCTATGTCCTACCAAATAATTATAACATGTACTCATTTACACCTGAGTGAAGTGAAGCACGTGAGGACGAAGTACATTGCCCAAGGGCACAAGATCGAAACAATGATGTCCCAGCATTGAGAAACACATGATATTTCTTGATCAGTCTGCTTGGGCAGTGGCCTCGTGTTGCTCAAAGTAAAGCCGACATCTTATTTTTGAGAATTGCATTTACGACATGAAGATGTGTTATAACGGTTTGCTGTTCCCCTATAACGGTCTAGTATTTTGCTATAACAGTCTAGTATTTCGCTATAACGGTCTACTTTTCCGTTATAACGATGTAATATTTCGTTGTAACAGTATACTATGTCGTTATAACGATTTACTCAGCCGTTATAAAGGTCTACTTTTTCCATTATGACAGTCTATTATATCATTATAACGGTCTACTATTTCTTTATAATGGTCTACTAATCCGTAACAACGGTCTAGTATTTCGCTATAGCGGTATTCTAATCTGTTAGAGCGGTCCACTATTCCGTTATAACGATCGTATATTTCCTTATAACGGTCTACTATTGCGTTATAACGGCATGTTGTTTCGTTAAAACGGTCTACTCATCCGCTATAATGGTCTACTATCTCGCTATAACGGTTTACTAATTCATTATAACGGCCCTTGATTTTGTTATATCAGTCTATACTAACCCGTTATAACGTCTACTGATCCGTTTTACCGGGGTCTAGTATTTTGTTATAGAGGTCTACTTTTCCGCTATAAGGGCCTACTTTTCTGTCATAGCGGTCAAGTGTTCCGTTATAACGGTCCACTAATCCGTTATAACGTTCTAGTATTTCGCTATAACGTTCTACTATTCCGTTATAACGGATTAGTATACCGTTATAACGAGTTAGTAGTCTGGTGGAAGACCGTTACAATCAATTAGTAGACCGTTATAACAAAATACTACACCACTATAACGGGATAGTAGACCGTTATAACGAAATACTACACCGCTATAACGGAATAGTTGACCGCTATAAAAATACTAGACCGTTATAACGAAATACTAGACCGTTAAAAGAATACTATCCGCTATAACGAAATAGTAGAACGTTATAAAGGATTATGAGACCGTTATAACGGATCAATAGACCACTATAACGGAGAAGTAGGCCGTTTTAAAGAATTAGGAGACCGTTATAAAGGCTTATGAGAGCGTTATGACGGATTAGAAAAAACATTGTTATGTTCTAAATGCACTTCCGTACTTGTGGCATCACTAGAGGCTTTTGTATTATGTTTTTGTGCACTGGACCATGTGGACTATGCACGCTGGTTTCCGATACATAATAGACATGAATACACTCTTACTTGAATTCAGAAAATACTTTCAACACTGCTGGGCGCTGCCTAAGTCGCACAATACATTTGTATGTATTATATGTATTATATGCGACAGGACCAAAAACAACGATTCAATCAAAGCCTATTGTGACGCTGTGGCCCTCACTGACAATTTTGTATTCGTTAGGTGGTTAGTAGGCGCGAGGGAACAAGTGAGAATATTGATTTTAACATTTAAATTCGACCCGAAAGATACGAAAAAGTTGCTTTGTCTATTCCACACAATCTAACAGTTTAGCAGTTATAAATACCAGAAATATGTAATAAACGTCAATACTGAACAAAAGTCTCCCATTAAAATATAAAATAAAACAAATAATTTCTGTCTGTTCAAAACAAGCAAATCCAATGCAAAATATGACGAAAAGAATGTAATTGTGGGCCCCAAAACGACTGCAATCTCTTTGGACGACTTTACATAGCAAGTCAATGTCGTGGTGAAGACATCGATGATTTTTCTCGCACAAAAATATTCCCTGGCCACTATGAATATCAGAAATACTTCGTTGCCTTGCTTACATACATCAGTATCATGATATAAATAACATTTTAGTATGGTATGTGCAAATATTATACGAGCCTAAATCGAAAAGATTATTACAGTTTTATTTGTGAAACTGTATGGCTCATGGAACATTCAAACACAATTAGCTGATTATGGGTTGTCATGGTAATCATAAATACATGTATGTATGTATAAATACATGTATATTAGAAATGAAATGTTTTTCTGTTTATGCAATTGATGTAAATATATATATATATATATATATATATATATATATATAGTTTTAAACTCACCCACTTGTTGGGACATCGGTATCTCTAAAACCTTTCTTATTGGGACGTTGCCTATTTATTGGGACCTGACCCATTTACTGGGACATCTCATGTATATCACCAGGTTATTGGTACTTTTTGTTGTATACGTCAGCTAGGGACATCTTGTGACAAAAAAACTGTACTAAGGTATAGAATCATTTGCATCAAGTATACATCATTTGCTTAAAGTATATATATATATATTCTGGACCAATCAAAACGATTTTAATGTATTATGCTAAGCATATATCCCTATTATGCTAAATATGTCCCAATAAATTGGTGCATAATTAGGGTGGTCCCAACAAATATAAGATATACTTGGTGATACACAGTTAAAAGTGTCCCAGTAAGGTGTAGTATATAAACATTTTATAAGTGTCCCAATAAAAATAACAATAATAATAATAATGTGAGTATTTATATGGCGCACATATCCAGCTTGGGCTGCTTACATCATATTATACCTGATCATTGAACCTGATCGTTCATGTACCATTTCAACTCCCCGGGGAACACGCAGCACTGTACCTTGCTCAAGGGCAAAACATTGATACTAAAATGTCCTAGCGTTGAGAGGGGAGAAACAATATATTTTTCGTGAACTCGAGCGGGCGAGCTGCAGTAGATGTTAGGACTGCAGGGCCGTATCCAGGGGGGGTATTTATTTTCTGTAACCCCCCTTGCTCTAAAAACAAACAAAAAACCTACTGGACTAATAGATTTGGACTACATTTTGATCTATGATGTATGGCTAGAGCGTGGAGCTTCGCTAATGTCACTGCCTGCCGTGCGGTTTTGAATCCCGCTTGGGGCAGGATTTTCAGAGAAATATCATGTCTCTCCCCTCTCAATATTGGGACATTATTTCTATGTTGTGGCCTTGGGCATGACCTTTTACCCTCACATGCTTCACTTGACTCAGGTGTAAATGAGTACCTGGTAGGACAAAGATGGCAATGTCAGGGTTCCCACGGTCGAGGAAAATCATGGAAAACAATGGAAAATGAAAAAAAAATCCGCGCCTGGAAAAGTCATGGAGAATGAAAATTTGGCTAAAAGCATGGAAAAGTTATGGAATTCAGATTTTCAACCCCTCAGCCATTAAGGCTGTGCCATTAAGGCTGTGGGGGTATAGTGATCACCAGAAGCGGGCGGGCGGGCGGGTGGGCGTACTGGCAGTCAGAAATTCAGCTCCTACTAAAAAGTCACCTGATGAATTTTGTTTATTTTTTTACAGACATGACCTATGTGCCTGAGCAATTCATCCCATATATTTTTTTTGGCACCAAGCCATAGCGGCCATTTTCCAAGATGGCCGCCTAAAAAGCTTGTGGGCACGATAACTTATGAACCGTTGGTTGGATTGCGTTCAAATTTGGTATGGTTGTTCTCTAGGTATTTATGATGATCTGATTAACTTTTGGGATTAATCCATTAAAAACAAAAAGGCTGCCGCAGCTATTTTAAAAATATGGCCGCCTAAAAAGCTTGTGCACATGATAACTTATGAACCGTTGGTTGGATTGCATTTAAAATTGGCATGGTTGTTATCCAGGTATGTCTGATGATCTGATTAACTGTTGGGATGAATTCAATAAAAACAAAATGGCTGCCGCAGCCATTAAAAAAATTTGACATGGTGGTAGTGGGGGTCATTTTAAGTGAATTTCGTTTATTTTTTACAGACATGACCTATGTGCCTGGGCAATTCATCCCATATATTTTTTTTGGCACCAAGCCATAAGCGGCCATTTTCCAAGATGGCCGCCTAAAAAGCTTGTGTGCACGATAACTAATGAACCGTTGGTTGGATTGCATTCAAATTTGGTATGGTTGTTCTCTAGGTATTTCTGATGATCTGATTACCTTTTGGGATGGATCCATTAAAAACATAATGGCTGCCGCAGCCATTTCAAAAATAACGGACATGGTGGTAGTGGGGGGGGGGACATTTTGTTCTCATTATTTCTTGATATTGACGGACAGAGCCCTCAGTTGATGGCTTTTTTATTATAAATGTCTTATCACATTTATTTTGACAAAAATGTGTTGATTACTTATACTTTTAAAACACAATGACACTGGCAGTCCACCTATAGCTGTAAACTATTATACATGCAAAAAGGGGGTAAGTAAGAAATCTGCGACACCCGGTTCTGTTTTCGATCGTACCACTGGTGGTGGAGGTTGTACAGTTTTAAATATACAGTTTTCTATTCGTTTACGAAGTCATGGAATTCTTAAGAAATGGTCATGGAAAGTCATGAAAAGAATTGAAATTTCATTTTCTGATCTCCGTGGGAGCCCTGAATGTGTGCGAGTAGTTCCCAGCGCCGAAATGGCTGCAAGTGCTGTATGCTCCAAAAAGGGAGTTGAAATGGTACATGAATGAACAGGTCTAGTGACCAGGGGTAATATGTGTGAAGCGCACAGAGCATTGTATGTGCGCTACATACATGATATAAGAACTCACCATTATTATTTATTACCTCGTATCGGTTTATTGTTGGGACAGCGTTGCAGATGATGGCTCAATATTGAATAGACATTGAGAAACCTTCTCGTGTCTGCTGTAGAAGGGGGAACTTTCATTGTTTGTTATCTGAATACAACTTTATAATTGTGAGGGTCATCTATTTTTTTGTTTCTTAAAGTACGTGGTACTGTTCCATCGAAAATATTGTAACATGAAAGCATTACAATTATATTTGAATTGGTCTGGGAATGTCGCCTGCTATGCTAAAATTATTACAAACCCGCCACAACGAGGGACGGCGTCTCGTGTTTGCTGGGTGGTTTTTGCACTTTGCAGACATTTTTTTCCACAAAACCGGGTAATGTTTTCTTGTTTAATTTGTGAGGACGCATACGCCATTGGGCGTCAGTTCCTTTTTGTCACTTAGCATAATGTGATGTATTGATACATTGTACTTCTATTTTGTTGCTTGTTTTTCTGTGACAATAAAAACTATCGAACTATTGAAATAAATGGAAATAATTGCAGACATCTTAGAGTTAGAAGGGTTAAGTGTCAGATTAACCTGGCGCATGCGAGAGCAATTAGACGGTGCGTTAAGAATCACGCCTTCATTAACACCTTCATTTCGGCGAGCTGTTATATTCAAGTGTCACACCATACCCTGTAAGATCAATAAATAGGTGATAACTCTGAAATTAGATACGACAACTTTTTTTTATAATTTGAACTTCCGACACTAATTAAGCCATTTCAGCATTAAACACTTTATTGACATAAGAATAGTTGTATATTCTCTAGTTAATTATTTTACAGTTAAATAATATTATCTTTTGTTGAGCTACTTCCTATTTGATGTTGAGGAAAATTTAGTGGAAAATATGGTTGAGCATGGTGTTTTTGTTGTGACCTTAGAATTCTAATAAATGATGGCCAAAATCATCATTTTAATTTTGGCTCCTTGATATTTCCATAATAATTTGTCAACATGTCCATAAACTGGAATTGCTTATTTTTTATATTATTTTGTGTTGCGCGTTCACCAGTTAAACGATAAATAAGGACGCGATTTGTTTTCGGACATAGGCTACATGTCTAAAATAAGAAATGTACAGTAATAACTGATAAACTGGACTTTCGTCACACTTGCTACGTTGCCATATTATCCAAAAAATTACAAGATTTCCACAATTCAAGTCTATGGACATGTTCACATATCATGACCATAACAAGAAGCGTAAAATACAATTTTGATTTTTTATACGTAATAACTGGAAAATCGTGCCAAATAGCTGGACCATCACCATTGAGCAAAATGTGCGGTTTCATTAAAGATATGTCCTGAAAAGCGTACCAGGTAGCTAATCGCGTTTTCAGGGGGGGGGGGGGATGCCCTGAAAAAATTCACCCCGAATAAATTTTAAATTGTGATCATTGTTGATTTTAATATGGATGGATAGACCATAACTAAAAAAACAAAATGTGCGCCTTCAGAAAGGGGCGTGCTCTTAAAATTTTCTTTTCCAATTTGTTTGCATCTTGATAGTAGGCCCTAACCAGTTCTCGCACAAGTTCAACAATGGCTGAAAAAAATCCAAATAGCTGATTTTTTACGTTTTACTTTAAAATCTTACCTTGTGGGCGTGATAACTTCAAAAGTTTCCTATGTATGCTGATTAAATTTGTTATAATTATATGTTACTCATACAGTTCTTGGACAAAATCAACTTTCTATTGGACTATAATTGTCGAGTGTGTTTTGTTTCAAATGATCTTAACTTTTAAATGATGATTAGAGGCTGATGCCTAGTTTATTTTACATTGCATCTTCCAAGAACCTGACAGAGTGGGTGGGTGTCGTGGTTGTTTGTGGTAACAAAACCAGAGAAAAACGTATCATTGTAAATGAAGAGACCTATTTGAATTAGGATACTTGTTCATCCAATGGTTCTTTGTTTATGGCTGCACTTATTATGCCACCTATTCACGGATTCTGTTGTAAAATCATCTTATAAAATGTAATGGGGTAAAGGTAAATACTCATATTTGTCCTCTAAGCATATCAGATGTATCTATCATGTGAGTAAGTGATCGAGTAACGTTAGATCCATCCTGGCACTGACAGTGGGTGACGTGACATGCAGTCACGCCTCCCACTGCAAATGACAGGATAGGATAACATAGTATGCACGTACTTCCATGGATATCATAGGCTATATTTTAGCTGCAGCTGTTTTACCCTACCTTTTGCGATAAGACTTTCAGCAATACTTTTCACTTTGGCTGACAGTTCTTGCTTTAACCAACTACTTCTATAATCCTTGTTTTCAATTGATTGTGTTGCGTACGAGGCTGCTTTTGCTGAAGTGCTTATCTACTCTTGGGGAATAATGACCATAATGAACACAGGGTTCACATAGCTAGAGTAATGACTGTTTTATGTCACGCCATGTTAGTTTTGCTGTGGTATTGTTGGTATTTTTTTCCAAAACTATAGCAGGCTTGTTTAGGCCTACTGACGACGACGCGTAGAACCAGAAACGAAACGAGCTGTTGGGTCATTGTTGATTCAATTGTGGGCCAACATATTTCACGTTAGACCACCATTGAGAAAATATCAAATAGTCTTAGCAGGGCGATAATCTGAGAGTCATAGTTTTGGTAAACCACAAGTCCATGCGGTTAGACCAAAGGCAGACAGCTCCACAGCAAGGGTGTCAACAGAAAGAGAGGTCACTAAACACATGAATGAATGAATGAATGAATGAATGAATGAATGAATGAATGAATGAATGAATGAATGAATGAATGAATGAATGAATGAATGAATGAATGAATGAATGAATGAATGAATGAATATATAAACTTCTATATCGCTAAACTCATAGGCGCGAAAATCAAAAGGAGTGTGCAGTGAAATGAAATGAATCGGGCTTTAGGCCACCTTTGTGCACATATAGGCTAAACTGGGCCAGGAGAACCTCCTGAGGATGGTGAGATGATTGAGATGACACTGTCCTCCAGACACGTGAATGGGGAAGAAACATTTTTGTTTCTTTCAAACCGCCGAGACCGGGAACCGAACCCAGAACTCTGGCGTGAAAGGCAGCGGTGCTAACCACTACCCTAGGGCCCCCGCCCGGAGTGTGCAGTATCGTGGTCTTTAATTCATTCCGGGTCACCAACTGAATATGCCAGGATACAAATGACTAGGTCGGAAAAGCTTGGTTAAATAAAAAGATTTTATTTTTTCCTGAAAGATTGAACTGTCTTAGAAGTTCTATTAAAGGGACATGCCCAGGCTAAAATCATCAAAATATCGGTTATTTAATTTTGGCTTCTTAATATGAC
Source organism: Flabesymbios commensalis (assembly GCA_964017125.1). NCBI lineage: Eukaryota > Metazoa > Annelida > Polychaeta > Terebellida > Flabelligeridae > Flabesymbios > Flabesymbios commensalis. Next base: position 60,665 of record CAXHKU010000896.1, on the reverse strand, counting down.
CATATGATGTAAAAATGTCCATAGACTAGAACTGCAAAAGTGTTTAAATTTTGCTGCTGCGCATTCACCAGTCTAGATATAGATACGAAATTTCTTATTTCTGACAAGGTTGTTAAAAATAAGAAATCAGGAATTTCGTCTCTATATCTATAATAGGCTATGTAATATTACCGTGAATATGAATGAATATGAATATTGCTTTACGTCGCTTTCTGCACAATCATGGCAATATCGCGACAGAAGGAAGCCCGAAGCCGGGATTATGCCCTACTCTTATTTCGAATGACTTCAAGGGTTCTTTATAGTGCACAGTACCATAGGCAGCATTGTACACTCCAGTCCTTTGAACAGTTTGGAGCATTGTATATGCACAACCACGATGACAAATATCCAGCCCGACCGAGATTCGAACCTGCTACCTCCAGGTTACAAACCCCAGTCGATACGAATGAGCCATCAGGGCCGGCTAATATTAACGTGAAAAATTCACAACTTTCATGTGATTTAGTGTCTTTGATGAACGTAATATTTTGATCTCTTTTATGACTGCTATGTAGAATCTGTTCAGGTATATTTCTGAAAATTCGTTCATTTGAACCAAATAATTGTATTAAGTTTCGACGTGGAACAAAATACCCACACCTTGAATAATCAAATATTGCTTCTTAGACAGATATGTATGCAATTTATTAATGGCATCAAAATTACTTTACATTGATCACATGCAGATCGCGACACTTTGTGACAAATATATACCCACTGATATATACAAGAATATTCTCCTCCTTAATGGTAAAACCCATTTGTGGAATGAATGATTTCAGCATTAGATAAGCTAATTCCGTGACAGAATCGCTCAGATCAGGTGAATCAGCAGTAACAGTAACATGCTTTATATCAGCAAAATATTTCTGTCCTGGTATATTCCGAATGATAAACATCCGTACCATTAGACTATATAGGTATAGTGATATTATGTTTTCCTTTGCCCTTAACTTGGTTTTCTTTGTCCTTATCTACCTTTGCACACAATCATCGTCACCTGCCAGGAAATATGAAACGATGAATCAATGATGGGGTAATGCTGGACTAGCATTACAAACGTTGGACCAGCATCATTCTATAATTGGGTCAATGTCTCTTGTTAGCTGCTGTTGGGCGTCTCCTGTTGTTTGTAAACAATGAATATTCATACTTGTTTATACGGGCGCATCAACCCCTGAAGTATCAAAGGGAAGAAGACGATTAAAAAGTATTGATAACTAACCACCAAAATTATTGGATAAAAAATAGAAGTAAACCTCCGTCAATATTTATTTTTCTATTTTTTATGATGTAAAGTATATATTGTTTTTAATAGGATCAATGTCATAATTACTAGTCGTAATATGGTAAAATCATACTTGATAGATGGTAAAGGCATTAGTTCCAACCCCCAATACCAGGGGACAGCACTGAGAGCGATTTCACGTTTTGGGGGGAGTCGACCATCTTATTGTAGATGGTCTTTAACATTATATCAGTTTATATTATAATGATACATGAAAATGAGGTGTCGAAACGAAGGGTGAAAATGCAAGCATATCAATGTACAAAAGTGATGCTCCAGCGAACACACCCCATCGACCCGGCCCTGGCAAAGCCACGGTCCAACGTCTACGATGTCGGACCGTTTCTCAACCAGCACCGGCGCAACGTCTCGTGTTCGCCGGAGTCTAACAATAGATAAGGTGTATTCAAACGTGAAATAATGAAAGCCCCCTGCTTCTATGCTGGACCAACGCTTGAGACGTTGGCGCAGCAGTAAAGCTGTGGGTTATAAAATATCACCGGTTCGGAATATAATATAATTATAAACATCTATGAGCCATTACCTGCTGCACCTATTACAGAAAAATAATTCATATAAATTATTTACATGTCCAAACGTGAAATAGTGTGTCAACGTACCTAGTACATAAAATACATATATCGTCGGTCACAGGCGAAACAATCCTAACTACCAAAATTGAAAAATTGAGTTTTTATGAAAAACACATCCAAAATAAACCTTTTTAACATTATGTAGAATGGCTAAGCCCTGCGTGTGGTATATCATACCTAACACGGATGAGCGAAACAATCCTAACTACATTTTTCTATGATATAAACATGTCAAACCATCCTATCTTGATAGGATGATTTTCCATCTTGCTATAATTGTGTCTCGACGAACAAGCAAAACAATCCTGAGAAGCAGTTAGGCTACTATAGCCTGATTCCTGATGTCAGGTCTATTTTTTCAAAAGAAATCTTGTACCTGATCGCACTCATGACCATTTTCGTCAGTTACAGGCGAAACAACCCTAACTCCAAAATGATAGTTTTGAGTAAATTGCTAAGTTTTCAGCAATGCTGATAAATCGATACTTCAACATAAATCAAAATTGCCACAGAACAAGTTTTCATATTTTTCTAGCGTGTTATGTTGACATTTTAGTATTTGGTGATCTTTGGCGGTCTGCAGTGGATATATGGGATTGTTTAGAATGATCAATTTTGTCGAAAATGGCCCAATTAGGATGTGTGGAACAATCCTATCTCATTGAGTGAAATATGCCCTTCATCGCCACAGGATACGAATACGGATAAAAGCAAAAGTGAATAGTAATAAAGTTACAGTACAATACTCCAATTTGGTAATACGTTTCCATGGTTTCTTGAGAACATAAGACAACTACAAAAAGTTGTTCGGAAACGAACACGAAAGCAGCTCTCCGTTATCGCTCGACCACTATTTTAAAATTGTTTGTTAAAAAAAAAAATCCATTTTGGAATTTTTAGTGTGAAATTTGTCATTGGTTATCCTTGTGTGAGACATTACATTTTGTTTTACATCCATTTTCCATTTCTTGAGTTAAGTAAATTTTACAAAATTCAAAATGGCCGCTAAACGGCCATTTTGAAATTGTTTGATCCCAAAAGGTAATTAGGTCATTGGCTGCCATAGCTGAACATATTGGCCAAATTAAAAGAAGATCTGATGGCAACTTTTTCCTTAAATGCGCTAACGAGCATTTTATCGTTAGTGGCCATAGAAATTAAAGGGTTGATGATATGGGGATCAAAATGTCACCAAAACAATTCCCCAGTGGTATGTGATGGCTATATGAAGTATGAGGAAGCAGAAGTAGATAGATGAGTAGCTAACCTGAAAACAAATAACTGTGGCGGCGGCGGCGGACTGTGTGGAATACAGTAAGCAGTCCGCCTAGGCGAGGGCTGCTTAACAAGTCATGTCGAATTTACAAACAGTGTCTGTGTAAAATCAGGCAGTCTAATTTGGGTAAATTAACGACGGCCGCCATTCAGATATTATAAACACTACAACCTGATAACGTGTGTTTCAAAATTGGTATAGCATGAGCACTCTCAATACTTCTATATAGGGACATGAAGAATAAGATGCCTGTTTTAGTGATGCGAGGTCAAAGTCAAGTCATCAGGTCACAAATAATGTCGATTAATAATATTACCAATAGCGGGTTATACATGGCGTTTGTCTCGAGCGTGCTACGGCCATAATAATACAATACCGCCTCTACGAAAGCTTTTTGCGAAATAAACAGTCTAGTTATATCTATAATAATGTTGAAAAGTGCTATGTTACCAGGTTACAGCCATATGTAGCCCATATATAATGATTTTTTTTAGATATGTGAAGAATCAGATTTGGCATCATAATTTGTTGATTCAGGATCAAGGGGATGAGGTCAAGGATAAATACAAGTGAAAGCAAGGATATAATTATGTTATGTCGGTCATCTTGCTTTCATAAATTTCAAAATCAAACTTAGAATCTCAGAAAACGTCGGAAACCTGGTATATACAATATGATACGTGATGGGGATTAGCGAATTGTTTATTTGTATTTCCGAGTGAAAACGACGTCATGATCAAGGTGGTCATGTTCATTCACACTATTATATTTTTAGCATGTTTTCAAAAGACCAACATCCTGCAACACAAATTAAATCTAGATTGAGTTTATTAAACATGGTTATTGCAGTATTTAACGTCGTAACTATGGAGATCAAATCACACATTTATCATACTTGTTCTTTGAAATTCACTCGACGAAGGTCTCGTGCAAGAAAAAGTATAGAAATGAACTGAAATTATAAGCGTTACGGAGAATCGCTGCAACGTGGGACAGTCATAAATGGCATAAAAAGTGGTGAAATGGAAAAATATGTTTTTAAACTTGTATATAATCCTAAAGATAGGCTAGATTAAATCTAGATTAAGTCTAGATTAAATCATCTATTTATGTTGGGACAGGACTTTTTGCGTAAAATTGGCTAAATATACATAATATTTATTTCAAAAAATTCAGCGTTCAAAGTTTGTGGAGACACTGACTTAAAATTTGTCGCTATTTGTAAAGATTTGTTAAATAAATATTTTTACAATATCATGTATTCCTAATATATACAATATTTGTAATATTTCCTAGTACCAGTCGGGAACATCTCAACATACAGTAGGGCTTTGGGCTGGCTAAGTTATCAGGACACCGATGACTTTCAGAGAGCCAGAAGAAACGATTATTTAACGCTTTGACTTCCAGGCCGGAGTGCATGCCAGGATCCAGATATACTGGTGTAGGAGTTCTATTTTTCGACATTTAAAGCTGGAATTGCTAACGCAATTTCCAGCTTCAAATGACGAAAAATACATAAATGTAGTATATATTTGACGAAAATTTGTGTCATTTTATGGTTACGTTCATCGACGAATGACGACGGAAATTTACGTCATGTATGGTAGTGAAAAGGTTAAGCAGTATTATCACAATTTTTGTGGAGAAATGTCCGAATTTGTGGGAGGGTTGCTCTGGCTCGTTCGCTCTAAATCCGGTCCACTCAACCTCCTTGGGTCTGTCGTAACATTTGACAGGCAGTGTATGTAGAGAGTTGTCTATGCGGTTAGCTGGCGGGCAGGTGAACTGGCCCAAGGTTGGCTGAACGCTGGGACAACGTATCTGACGTTGACCCGACATTCAGACAATGCTTGGCAGACGTCGCCTGTTCGCGAACGTTTGACCTTTTGACTCTGGATCTGACAGACTGAGTATTAGTCAGGCGGCGGTTGGTTGTATTCGGGGGCTACTGCAGCTCAATTTGCCAACTCTATTCTTTTTCATTATTTTGTATGTTTATATGTTACTAAAGAAAATGCAGCTTTTAGTACAAGGCCAATGAATTTCCAGGACCAAGTTAATATTTGACCTCCAATTACCGGTAACTATAGCATAGGCTATATATGTAGGTTGATTATTATATCATCAGCGGCAGCCACTGGCGTTAATTTTATACAGATTGTTAAACGGCCACGGCCAATAATAATGAGCTTCTGAACATCATATTACCGGCCGCTATATATCGTCCAACAAGTGACCTTTTGAAAATATACAGTATTTATAGCACATGTCAGTACTAAGAGCTAACTATATCTCAGTCAATATAATAAAATCGTCAGCGTGAATGCCAAACATCACAGCAAAACAGTGCTGGCGTGATTATTATTAATTTTTCATATTTTTTGAACGAAATAATACCGACTCTGTGTCGACCAATGATCAGCGTGAATCGCGGAAATCACGGCAAAACATTTTTTACGCCTTTTTCAAACTACTGAACTTTAATTACCGACCACTGTGGACTTCCATTGGCCGTCTGTATGGATAGTCACTCTGCTGTTGTAAGTGTAATAAAATTATAATAATAATGTCACTTATGCTCGCGATGAAGGTGTTAAAGACGATTGCAACAGTTCTGAACTGACCCTATGAACGCTGCGGCATCTAAATCCACTGCTATGTTCCATGTGGATAAAATCACATATTTCATTTTGACTATATTTATGCCTAGCGTCGGAGCGCTGATATCATAGTGTGAGTACGGTAATTAATTAGATGTTAAATATTACGCATGCATGTATAGACAAACATATTATCCCAATGATGAATAAATGCCGGCTCAGCGTTGTAGACGGCGGACCAACATTAATACAACAATGCAGCGATGTCCCGTGATTGACGTGAATGCCACACGTAAAATCTCGCAACATATCGTTACATGTGCGGTGAACGACGAGACGTGACGATGACCTGTGTGCGGGTGTTCTCGACCAATCACAGTGAGCCTTCAAATGATTGACAGCTCAACCAGCAGTGACAGCATGTATATGATCAGACGTTCAACCAGACAGCCGTTGTGTTTTATTATATTTTCTCGCTTCTTGGCGCTAAACACATCAATATTTAATATCAATTTTAATATCATTATTAACAAAACACTTATCAAGAAATCTCCGTTGAGACTTAAAATCTAGTAGCGTTCAAAGTGTCAATTAGCCCAGTCTGACGGGAAGTTATTCAATAACTGCAGTAAACAGGTGACTCCAACCCAAGGCTGAATCAATGGTGGCCCGCCATCTGCGAAGTCGAACCAGCAGCAAACCAATAGTGGGTCACAGTGCCGCGTTCAATGAAGAGGCAGTTGATCATCGCTGTGCCAAAGCCGGGTCAACAGCTCAGGATGCTGGCTCAGCTTTGACACAGCATTGTTCTTCTCTCCTGTGTTATCTCAGAACAGCGAAGCACACCTTTTACTGCCTGGCCAGAGTATAGTCAAATTAATTTTTTACTCTGGAAATAACTACACATTTTTTTGGAAAAAAATGCACCTCTCGAAGAAAAACGGGTAAAACACAGATCTGAGCCATGGATTACATCTGAATTACTTGATGATATCAGGGCAAGAGATCAAGCCCTTGAAACTTTTCGGAAAAATAAAACTGATGAAAATTATAAATATTTTTGTAATTTGAGAAACAGGGTCCAGTACAACATAAAGAAGGTTAAAAGAGACTATTTTTACAACAAAATTTCAGAATGCAAGAATTCATCTACAGACATATGGAAAGCTGTGAAATCTCTAGGTTTTACTAAATTAAAGAGCAGTGCAAAATGTATAGGTTTATTATCTGAAGACAAACTCACTTTTGATAAAAAGACAGTTGCAAATATTTTTTACACTTTTTTTACTACTGTGGGAGCTAGTCTCGTTGGCAAACTACCAAACATAACTGGTGGTTATGCTGGAAATTTTGTCTATAAATATTACCAGGATAAAGGTGCTAAACAAAACTCTTTTAAATTTTCTCCTGTCGGAGAGGAAGACATTCTAAAATCTTTGCTTAGCTTGAATGTTAGTAAAGCTACTGGTCTGGATGGGCTGTCGGCTAGGTTTCTCAAGGATGGGGCAAATCAAATATCTAGTGCAATAGCACATATTATAAATTTATCTCTATATTCAGGCCGTCTACCCGATGATATGAAAACAGCAAGGGTTGTTCCTCTTTATAAGAAAAATTCAAAGTAAGAACCTGGAAATTACAGGCCTGTTTCTATTTTAACTGTCATGTCAAAAATTCTAGAAAAAACTGTACATAAGCAGTTAGAAAATTATTTAAGATCTGAAAAACTACTGTATGATTATCAATCAGGTTTTAGGAATTCTTATTCCACCGATTCTTGCTTAACACAACTGACAGACCAAATCAGATTTGATATGGATAAAGGAAACTATACTGGCATGGTCATGATCGACCTTCAAAAAGCTTTTGATACTGTCGATCATGACATATTGTTAAATAAACTGAAAGCTATTGGTTTGGATGATCTTTCAACATCTTGGTTCTTATCATATTTAAAAAATAGATTTTAGAAGACTGAAGTTGATTGGTATTTTTTCTGATCCCATGGTGGTTCCCTGCGGAGTACCGCAGGGATCCATCTTGGGACCATTACTATTCCTAATTTACGTAAACGATATGGAGGCAGCTGTATCATGCAGATTAATTCTTTATGCTGATGATTCAGCATTATTGGTCTCAGGTACATCGGTTCCTGTCATAGAGGAAACTATTGGACATGAACTGACTTTCCTAAGTGAATGGCTAGTGGATAATAAGCTATCCATTCACTTAGGAAAGACCGAAAATATTCTTTTTGGTTCAAATAAGAAAATACGCAAACAGTCCACCATGAAAATTATATGTGGAGACAATGAAGTTACTGCCAAAGATAATGTGAAATACCTGGGAGTTAGCCTAGAGCAGTCACTGGGAGGGAAATATATAGCTGAGAGTATTTTAAAAATGGGAAACTCTAGACTCAAATTTCTATGGAGACAGGCTAAATATTTGAATAGAAATTCTAGAAAACTTTTGGCTACATCTTTAATTTTATGTCATTTTGATTATGCCTGCTCCGCATGGTTTGAGGGTCTCCAGGTCAACTTATAAAAGAAACTACACATTTTGCAAAACAAAACTATGAGATTTGTTCTAGGCTACCCCCTTAGGTCTCACATTGGCATAGAAGAGTTTACTTTGTTGCACTGGATCCCAGTTTGTCAAAGGGTTAAACAAATCAAGCAAAACAATATGTACCGAATTGTCCATGGAAATGCCCCTCAATATTTAAAGCGGGACATTTTCATCGTCAATGATCAACATACTTTATTCACCAGAAATAGTTTTCTATCAGTTGTTTTACCCCACGTAAAATCATCGGGGAAAAAGACATTTAGATTCTCAGCCGGTAAGATATGGAATGCGCTCCCAGTTTATCTGAGATCAGCTGAAGACTTACTTTCGTTTAAGAAAGGAGTCAATAAGCATCTCAGAGAGGAGCTAATTACTGAAGCTCGGAGTGATTTTCATTTCTACTAATCCTATTTACAATCATACAGCCTTATAAATATAGGCAGGTATGTTTGCCGATTCATGTGCTCTAAGAGATTATAAGGCCATTTTATTCAGCTCGTTTTTTACAATGTTTTTAATTAATTTATAACAAGCAGAGTCTGGAAATTGCTCCAGAAACCCTTGCAAATAATAAGGGTTCCATTTGTGTATATTATCATCGATAAAATATATTTCATCATATGCACTATTTATAAACTTTCATAATCATTTCATATTTCATCTAGTCGAGGCAGTTTCTGCCTGTATTTTTTGTGAAAATGCTATGACTTTCCTAGTCACTAGTTCATCTGTGATATAACTAATGTATTTATTGAAAGTATAAAATAACTTGCTCTTGTCGCCGCCACTCTGAAACAGCATATAGGGACCACTGCGGAAATAAGTAACCTGCACCAGGATACTTTTCAGTGTTTTTATCCCTGGTGTTCCAGAATGGTGGTCACATTGTATTTTGAATACTTAATGTATTTGTCATAGTGATTGTAAACCCTATTTTTATGTGAATGCTGAATAAATCTATCTATCTATCTATGAAGGCAATATATTACAATAATTTGTTGGCAATTTCATTCGCATACCGCCTCGTAGCGTACCATTAGAATTAAAAAGATAAAATATATATTTTATATACACCTAATATTTAAAGGGTGCCAATTACCGGTCACTAGGACACACTCATAAGTGATATGTAGAGCCAAAAGGCAGTATCTGCGTACCGGAAAAGTAAGCTAATCTTGCGTTCCGCAATCAATCATGCCCAGAGAATGAATGAATGAATCATGCGGTCCACTATAGACAGTAGGCCTGCTGTGGGGAGGTGGACGTAGGTGGACGTAGAGGTGTCAGGGTAGGGGGGTGACGCTGGCTTAGGCCTACTGGTAGGAGAGGGAGCTGTCCTAAGTGGCTGAGGTCGAGCTTTGACCAGTGAGCCTACCATGGGGGTAGGGGCTATACAGTCATAGGCGTGATTAAAATGCGAACAATTGTAGCTCTACACCACGAAAAAACAGATTGGGTAAAACTTCGACAAAAAAATTATCAGAAAGTAATTGGCCTACTTAGAGACGCAGTCACACAAGAAGAAATAGTAAACAATATAGCTAACATAATTAAAATATCGTTAGACAAATACTGTGTACGAAAAGTAAATTGAAAGACATGTTTTTCCTATCAGAAGAAACAAGCAAATTATTTGCGCTAAAACGAAAAATAAGACGGATAGCCTTAAAAACAAATAAAAATTAAATCAATTAACAATATTATTATCCAAAGCCGTGCAAAACGACAGGGTCACCTGATGGCAAACAAAATCAGAAGAAATTTATTCGGCAAAAGACAATAAAGTTTGTGGCAAAATTGTCATAAAATTAGTGGTAAAGAATCACAAGCAGAGATTAACAAACTAGTAATTACTGAAATAAACGGAAATCCAACAGAAAACGAATTAGAAAAAGCTAATGCGTTCGCTGAAACATTTTGAGAGATTCACAATACCCAATCTTCGACGATACCTCCAAGAAAAAAGTGGACAACTAAATTGCAGAAAATTACCATCTTTTCAACCAACTAGAATTAAATGTAGATGAAAAGGGCGATCGGAACCCTATAATGAGACATATATTAATAACAGAAATAAAAAGACAACTAAGTAAATCCAAGGTGCGATCGACACCTGGCTAAGACTATATTCGATAAGCAATGAGAATTATGATTCGAAAACCAAATAAAAAGTCAAGATATCACAATTTGCGGATGATTTAGGTATGTGAAGTAAAGTTATGAATATCGAAAACACCTGAGAACAACAAAACTACCGAAAATAACCTGAAAATACGTAAAACAACTTTTTTTTTCATCTTAAGAACGTGTTTAAAGTTCCCCAATATATAAGCCTATGTACACATATATAATAATAATGCAGATTTATTTCGTACTCGAAGTACATAATACATAGTAGGCCTTTTATGTAGGCCTAAAGTATATTTTGTATATGTACATAGCCTAAATTATGTCGTTTTTGAAGATGCGAGTTATTGCAGTTGTTTTCTGTAATAATCATAACCCGTTGCAGTAGCAAAAACAGCATCGAGACTGGGGCTGTCACTGTAGTCACTGTAAGGCCAATACGATATTCGGCAATCGCCATGTTTTTTTCGGAATTCACACCTCGTTGCCATAGCAAAAACAGCATCGACTGGGAGATGTGAGTACCTGTAACTGTATTATAGTGTGCTTTTTATTATCATAATAGGCTAGACCTAGTAGCCTATCGGTTTCTAATTAGTATATTGTTATATCGATATTGTAGCTGCGATAAGTCATGTTGGTTGTTTTCACTTTCATCATTGCACATTTATCTCAAGCTAAAGCTTTATAAAAAAAAACCTGGAATGACCGAAACAACTGTTTATATTGACTTATTTTCTGAAGTTTAGGTAGGCTATTGTTTGTTAATAAATTTCTTATTACTGTATCATAATATCCAGTTTCAGTACCGCCAAAGGCATAGACCTATGTGGCTATATAGTGATATCAGAGTGAATTGGACAGCCAGAGTGCGCAGAACGCGTAACAACCAACACTACCACCGAAATCTAGACTACAGTTTAAAAACTATAAGAATGATAAAATTATTATAAAATGCATTACTGTTTCTCTGAGGAAGTAATAAATAATTAGATTTGCAGTGTGTTTTATTTTCCCTAGCAAAGATTTGAAGTGTGTTGTTTTCGGTTTTCATATCTTCAGCACTAGCTGGTAAGTAACGTCTACCGAAAACAACGGATATCGTCATGGTCCACTGCTATCCTGGCTATATTCCAGACAACCACCTGACTGTTTATATATTGATTAATATATACATTTATAAACAAAAGAAATGTGCGGATTCTAAGACAAATAAAATAACAGCTTCTCAACTACATTACAGTTAAGCTGTCACAGACGACCATGAGTGTGAAATGATTTGAATAGCTCCAGCGTTTTGACGACGCAATGCATCATAGTTATTATACGTAATAATAATAACTTCGTTTACAAAGAGTAAACCATTTAGGATATCGTACTATTACATTTGCAATGGGCTCTCTTTATACACATGCAATAATACAGTAATTAAAATATGTACAAAAAAAATGGTAGATTAGAAGACAAGATTTTTTTATTATTACTTATTTATCTGTGTCTATCTATAAGCTGAAGAATATTATAAGTTAAAATAGACAAGAGTTATCTTTATGGCTACCACCTAATTTTCTTTATTTTGTTTTAATTACTTCATACGGGGGTGTCTATGTTCTCCTGGCCCAGTTTAGCCTATATGTGCACAAAGGTGGCCTAAAGCCCGATTCATTTCATTTCATTTTGTCTATGTCTCATTTACATATTCACCCGTATATCACTCCAATTGAATGCATACAAGGTATATTTTTCATCAAGTTGCATAGCAGGACTGCATTATTTCTGGCTACAAATAATTACCATATATATTTTAAACTACAAACATTAAGCGATTGTTATCAGATAATATAAGTAAATATAATTAATATAAGTATAGAAAGTGTATTTTTTTTTTTTTTTTTTTTTTATTGATTAAAATGTACAATACAAATACAAATTATGTATTATCAGTAAATAAATTGTTCATTTAAAAGCACATTCATTGAAGCCGTTGCCGACTCATTGTAAAAGAACAAAGAATCGACATCGGCCCAATGCGAGTTACTGACACAGAAAAACAGAAAAACAAATAGTACTCAGTGAACGCGAGACACCGTCACAATACCAGATCAATGTCGGGCCATAAACGCTGGCCCGGCACTGAACTAACACCATGCCAGCGTCTCCCGTTTTCTGGCTATGTGGTATGGTATCACAGTTGACAATACATGACCCACCAGACACAAGGCGGTGAAAGCAACGCCGGTTCAACGCCGGTCCACTATCGACGACACCGAACCAACGCCAAAGCGATTCAACACCCTGCGCCTGCTGGGGAAAGAAGATAATTTTGCTGTTGGTTCAGCGTTGGTCGACAATCGACGACGCTGAACCAACGCTAAAGAAACACCTATTCAACACCCTGCGCCTGCTGTTGGTATAATGTCTGGCCACTGCCGGAAAGATGTCCAGCCACCAAATCAGGACATGGTCAACCGTCGTGCGTTTTGCCCAGCATACACAACACGCCAAAAAAGGAGGCGGGGTCAGTGCTGGGCCAGCGTTTGCAGCGCTGGCCAAACACCGACCCAACAAATGGCTCGAGTCTTGTGTATGCCGTGCCACCAGTATATTATTTATTATTGTAACGCTGAATATTATGCTTGTAAAATATTGTTATTACATAATTCAAATATAATAGGGTTCAGTTGTGTATGCCTCTCTGGTCTCGAGAGCCAAGATCAAGCATTCTAGATCTTGACCCTCGAGGCCAGCTGCCGTGACCTCACCAATATTATGGTGAGGTCACAATAATATTATGGTGAGGTCACAACATTTAAAAGACACAACAACACGACATATTACCACTCACATGCACGGATATAAAAAACAAAACAAAAAAAAGTATATCACCTGATCACGGCATGCATGTGTGTTGGAATATATAGTTATAGCTGCAGACAGATATCTTACTTACCACTCCTCCTTGCGAAAAGGGATGATGTATATTACACTTGTAAAAATCACGAAAAAGGAGGAATACATAAGTGCAATAACTGTAATTGGGTTTAGATGCTGTAATAACTTGATATAATTTACATTCTCTTGAGTTAATTAAAGAAATTACATAAGATGATTTAATTAATACTTTAAAATTACTTTTACGTACTAACAATGCTGAAAGATTAGACTCAGAAGTATACCAAGCACTCTCAATATAAACAAAAAGCGTATATAAACTTGTAGTCAATACCATACTAGGAATGTTTTGACATATGTTCTAAAACAATCTCGAACGTTTTTTGTATATTTCCTTTAAACCAATGCAAATGTTTAAAAATAGCATACCTGTATATCAATTCCCTTGAAATGAAGTGGTACATATTTGTATGTACTCTGTCTGTATTATTCATTTCGCCTATTTATATATTCTTTATAAATTATATAACTGATCAGAGTAATAATAAAATCTGGTATAGAATGATGTCCACATATGATATGGATAGGTCTGATATTTACATTTAATACATCATTTAGAGATTGCCATATATGCCTTATTTGTCTACATGTGTACAACAAATGGATAATGTCTTGGTTTTCTTTACATATACTGCAACTACTAATTTCTTTCAATTTCCATCGTTTTAAATTGGTTCCACATGGTAGTATATTATGTAGTAGTTTAAAATTAAATTCTTTTAATTTATTATCAGGAATTATAAGAATTTTCTGTTTGTAAGCATCTTCGAAATTTAAATTATTGTTTATATTTGAGAAGAAAAATTTCCAGTAGGTTTCGGAAGTAGGGATATGGTCCTTTTCTGTGCCCATATTATAAAAATCTTTTGCAGTATGATTACATGGTATATCTGTTTCGTTATCAGTTCTGGGCGTCGGAATATTATTCGGGTTTTGTTTTAGTATTGTTTTTATTGCCTTTTTTATTACAAGTATTTCACAAAGGTAATTTGTTCTATGTTGTAGTTTCTCATAAATATATAATTCATCAAGCTCTGCGCTAGTTATTTTCAAATCTGTTAAGAATATTAATCCGCTGTTTATCCAAGATTCAAAGAATAGTGACATGTTTATTTTTTTATCTTTGTTAAATATTGTAATATTATTGTTGCCCCATAAGGGTATTTTATTTTTATCTAGGTCTTCACATTTGTGAACTGAAATAAATGCTTCAACAATCGATCTGTAGATAGGTGGCAGTTTTTCAAGGCATGATATCATTTTAATGTCACGAATGCGCATATAGAATAAAAGGTTATTTTTCAAATAGCTTGACAGGTATTTTCTCGCAAAAATCGTCCAATTTTCTTCCCATCCGTCTAGAATCCGTTTGACCCACGTGGCCTTTAATGATCGACACATTAAATTTGGATTTATCATATTTAAGCCGCCTTTGCTAATTTTTGAATATGCTACCGCTCTACGAATTTTGTCTCTCTTACCCCATATAAATTGGAAACTTATCTTTTCTAATTGTTTTAAGAAATCTTTCTCTATTGTAGTATTCATCATTAGATAAGTAAATTTAGATAATATTAAGCTTTTGAGAACAATAATTTTACCCCATACTGTTAGATTACGACAATTCCATTTTATTATTTCTTTTTTGGCTTTAAGTAGCTTTTCGTTCCAAATTAATGTATCACAGTTAGTTTTCTTATGCCCAATATATAATCCTAAATATTTGAAAGGTTTATCTGTTATTTTTATTCCCTGGAAAGTACCTGTATTATATTTATTTGGACCTAATCGTATTCCGATAGTCTTGTCTATGTTTAGGTTAAGGCCACTGACGTTGGCAAATTTGTGAAGCTCTAACATTGTTTCCTTTATCATATCTATATTTTTTAGTATGATTACAGTATCATCTGCATATTGAGTTATTTTTATGTCAATTTTCTTCCCATTGTGATTTATTTGTATTCCTTCTATGTTTTTGTTGCTCCTAATACTTATTGCTAGCGTTTCTACGATTAATATAAATAACATTGCGGATATTGGGCAGCCTTGTTTAACGCCTCTTGAAGGATGTATATTTTCTGATAGGTATCCGTTGTTCTTTATATATATTTCACTCTTTTTGTACAAAGTTTTGATCCATTTGATAAAATCCGGTCCAAAATTGTATAATTGCAAGCATTCGAAAAGAAACTTATGTTCAGCTGTGTCGAAAGCTTTTTCATAATCTAAACTTAACAATACTCCATCGAGGTTTTTTTCATTCGAAAATTCAATCACATCAGATACTAATCGTATGTTCTGGCCAATAAATCGGTTCTTGATATAAGCTGTTTGATCGGGGCTTATAATTTTGCCGATCACATTTTGTAATCGATGGCAAGAGTAAATCCAATAATTTTATAATCAATATTACTTAAACTGATCGGGCGATAATTTTTTAATTCTTCTTTGTTTCCTTTTTTGAAAATAAGTGTTATCACTGATTGTTTTTGAGAGTGAGATAGTTCATCATTGTCGAAACATTCGTTAAAAACTTCCACAAGATATTTCCCAAAATATGGCCACAAAGTTTTATAAAATTCTCCTGGTAATCCGTCTAATCCTGGTGACTTATTAAGTTTTAATTCTTTGATTACCTGATCGCATTCGTCGGTAGTTATTTTTCCTTCACATATAATTTGTTCCTCAGCGTTAAGTTTGGGAATATCTATTTTATTCAAATAATCTTTAATGTTTTTAGTCGTAGGTTTAGTTGAATTGTATAGAGTGTCGTAGTAGTTCTCGGTTACATTAAGAATATCTCTGTTGTCGTGAACAATTTCTCCGTCCTTATTTTTTATTTTATAAATAGTATTTGCAGTTTGTCGGCTGTTTTCTAATTTTAGAAAGAAAGATGTATTTTTTCCCCCTTTTTCTGCCCACTGAAGTCTGGATCTAATCTGGGCTCCTTTTATGTTTTCTAAACATAATGTATCGTATTGTTGTTTCATTAAAACCCTTTGTTCTATCAGTTCGTTATCGTTTGGATTTTTTGCAATTGTTTGATCTAAATCATCAATATCTTTTTCTATCTCTGTTATGGTGTTCTTCTTTAATTTTGCGGCTTGTATACCATATTGTATGCTAAATTCTTTTACGCGTATCTTATATAGATCCCACACTAAATATTTTGGACAATTTTTGTATTCGTTTATAGTGTCTCTAAAGATGTTTTTTATGTATTTTATGTACGTGTCGTCGGATAAAAATTTACAGTTGAGTTTCCAATAACCTTCACCTCTTTTTTGTGGGTTCAATTTGAGGTCTATAACCACAGCTTTATGATCAGGTACAGGTGCAGTGATCACATTTATCTTTGATAGGGAATTTATAAGATGATTAGATAGTAAAATATAATCAATTCGACTGCGTGCAGCCTTTTTATTTTGTGGAATATAAGTATATTTTATTTCTGTGGGGAATAACGAAGTCCATGAATCTTTTAGATTACAATTGTTTTGAAAGTTAATGAAATGGTTATTACATTTTTCCATTATACCAGATGATCTGTCAGTTCGCTTCATTATACTATTCATATCCCCTCCAACTATTAAATGTGAATTAGTGGTTGCATAATGATTGATCCATTTTTCAGTATGTGTATAGAAAGTGTATAAGTTTAATCCCAAGCATAAAGACATAACAGTTGATGAAAGGATTAACACCTTTTACGGTTAATCAACAGGTATATCTTACCTAAGTTCATCGTATTAACCGATATATCATAGGACGACAAGTAAAATATATTTTGTATTTTTGTCAAATTAACATGTGAATGAAGATATTTATACTAGGCCTATTATGAATATATAATATATATAGATATGTGTACAATGCGATTAGGTATAGTTCGCTGCTGGACTGGAAGGGTTGATTAGCCACCGGCGACGCATCACGTTAGGCGACTGACTGCTATTATAACAATTCACATATTATGGACATATTAAGAAGCCGAAATAATTTTACCCCTAGCTTTAACCCTTTCAGTACGTGAGCCGTGACGGCGTCGCCAGGAGGCAGGAGGCCTAAATGGTTAGGCCTACACTGGAGTATGTGGGCTGTCGCCACGAAGGCCCAATTATAACATCATACATTTGGGCCTAGTAGCCTACTGGTGGTAAATTACTGCTTGTAGTGAAAGGATAAAATATAGTACATAAAAGGCGACGTTACCACTGGTTACGTATCTCTATACATATATTAAATACAGTAGTTATCCGTTAGCAAGAATCGTTATGTCAGTATGGATAGGTCACCGACAGGGTTCTTTGACAGGAGTTTTCAAACACTGATTGGTCAACATCTCCCTCCCATCTCACAGGGCCGGTTAGCTATAGCTATCACAATGATTGACGGGTCTCGTAAGATCTCACGTTGAGAGTGTTATTTCACGTTATTTGTGCGGTATTTGTTCAGTAAATAACCTTGTCCTAGATCAAATCAACAAGGCAATGTTTTAAATGTAGTTAGTGCTTATTTAAAATGTATTGTCAACCGTTTAATAAATATAAATATAGCAAAGATACTTGATAAGAGTAAAGTTTATTATTAACCATGGATTAGAATTGTGTATTTTAAAAAAAAATTGTGCGGCTTGTCACAAGGCATGTTCACACCATGTTCACTAGTGATTACGAACAACTACAAGTTTTCTAAGCACACATAACTCATATACCAATAATAAATACATATATGTAGATAATTATGATGTGTTGCTCCTCTGTTTATCTGCTAGCTAGAGAGCTTTGCGGTAGAGGTAATTTACATGGGCATTGATCTCCCTCGTGGGCCGAGAAGATGCCATTTATTACGTGAGTGCTGAACAAACAAACACACATTCACACTTGCTTGTATTTTAATCCGTTTTATTAGCAAATGTTTCACCTCAAACTAAACAACTTTCACCCAATTTAAATTATGGGTCAAGGTGGCGAGATACAACTTCAAGTCGTAAAAGTTAAAATTTAGCGCAAAAATGGTGACGTTTTAAAATCGTTTTTCCTCTTTCTTAAGTTTCACCCGCTCGAAGTTTTAAATATTTTGCTGCCCAGACACACAACTTCAAGGGGATAGGAATTACTGATATTATTTCAGTAATTTAAGTAAATAATTTGCAAATCTTGATGTTTGAACACACATTTCTTTCTTTGCCAACCAGCGCAGGATCTGTGCAGGGAATATAATGGCAATAATAAGACATGGGCACAGTCAGGGACTATCAACACTTCTTTGACGGGATTTTAAAAAAATGACTGGCGATGTATAACTATAACTAACTGTCATTATTCACGATAATTATATTCAATAAGTATTCACGTATACAGTTCTTTGTTGAAAGTATTTAAATACAATACGAATATTTGTATTCATAATTTATCATGATTATCGAATAATCGAATAGAGATGAATACGACTACAGAATAAAAAAATACGCCATCCTTGCCTAAATGTTTGCTAAAATAAGTAGGCTTACGTGAAAGAGATCGAATGTCTTGTTATTTTGATTAGTATATATTTCATTGAAATTAGCAGGCCCTACATGTTTCTAGTAATCTCTTGTAAACGTTTGTAAGCGTTTGTAAACGTTTGTACATATATGGTCCAAAGGGTTAAACACTTAACCTTAAGCTTGACATGATTTATGTTGACATTACTGAAAGAAATTAAAAATATTGTTTTAAACGAAATTTACCACTAGAAGGAGGAGGTTCGCTTAACAACATTTCCTAGGGAATTAACGTATTTGTAATATATTAAATTTAATTATTATTTATTATATTGATAATAAAGTCGATCAAAGCATACATGTATACAACAAATACTGTATCACCGGATATATAAACAGCAAAACAGAGGAAAAGATGTGTGGTCCTAAGCCTACATTACGACCACAGACACTACGACACTATATATATATAGTGCACAGGGCGTCAGACGGTAAACACATATTTCTGGTTAAACTGAGCTACCGGGATCCAGAAATCAAATACAAATTGCTATAATAGGGTTACATGATGGCAGCCTCCCAGTTTCAAGCTCATCAAACAGATTGGTAGAGCGATAAGGAGTGTGACAGTCTTTGATCTCCAGTCAGAGAGCTTCATGACATAATATTCACTTGCCTAACATCTATGAGCTCTCCTCACTGACACGATACATTCGCCTCTTACACTCACACCCGGCCTAGTCTTATATTGACATGTGACGCCCAACTTTGAATTATCAGGTAGTCAAATAGTGGCACTCTGGGCACCCTTCGGACTCTAGGTTTAAAAACACGCATTGCTTGTGAATTTACAGTCCACTGGCTCTAAATCATCATTTTACATAATAAAATTATATCAAGTATTACATTTTGACATGTTTCCAAGAGGAACATTCTTCATTAAGCTTATTGAAGTAATGTTTTGTGAATTTCTAGCTTACAAACGCTGAGTCATTTAGAATACATAACCGCTAAAGGTGGATCATTTTCACTAAGTGATATCCACAGCTGTTTGACCCTCCATGCTCCCTCAATTTTGGTCAAGACAACGGGGGAGCTACATTAGTAGTACCTCATGCGCTCATCAGTCGCTCACGTTAGGTAATCGTGGTGCTTCACGCCACGTCCCGATGTTAGGAAGGTGGTGAAAATGTCGGGAGCGGAACGGGTCATCAAAGCCATAAAATCTGCCAAGGTGATAGCGATACACTGCTATTTTGATAAGCTGGGGAATCAGGGCTAGGCTGGCTTCATTTCCATTTTCAATTATAGATTTAATTATTTTGTCTAATTCCACATACCCATAGACATACCCGGAAAATAAACTAATATAATCTGAATAAATTACATACTGTATTTTACGAAAAAACTGTGTTGAAAACATTTAGCGCAATTCTTGCAAATCTTATCTATTTATTTATTCATTTATATTGTATTGTGAAACTACACAATGCATGTTGAAGTTTATTATACATTTAACGCACTTGTTTAGCTGGATTTTACTGTAATTATATAGATAATCATAGGCCTACGTTATCATATACATCGCTGTCATAAACATCACGGAATACCTTGCCAACATTTTCCGCTGTACTTTCACTACATAATTATTTGTTTAGTACCGTATCCCCGCGCATAAATGTGCATGTACTTTTAATTTGAAGATGCACTTTGTATTCGAATATAAGTGGTATTCAATTGGTCAATAAAATATGTTTTAAACTAAGTGCATACACTTATATTCAAACAAAAAAAAATATTCAAGAAAACCACATGCACTTATATTCGAACATGAAATTATCCTGACAAAAATATTTGAACATAGAAAATAAAGATTATTTTTATTTTGCATCAATATTCTAATAAGTATAGGCAATAAGTTTAACATACTAACCAGTGTGTTAACGACGTAGCTGAAAACGAGCTTAAAATATAGGTAAAATGTTACTGATTCTAACAAATCTATTTTCGACTTAATAAACTGTGGCCATGAAATGAATTGAATCGGGCTTTAGGCCACCTTTGTGCACATATAAGCTAAACTGGGCCAGGAGAACCTCCTGAGGATGGTGAGATGAATGAGATGACACTGTCCTCCAGACACAGGATTTGAAACTCGAGCCCTGGCGGTCTGAGGCCGAGCACGTTACCTCTCGGTCACGGAGGCTCCCCACAATACTGAGTTTCAGTGGATGGGGAAGAAACTTTTTTTTTCTTTCAAACCGCCGAGACCGGGAACCGAACCCCGAACTCTAGCGTGATAGGCAGCGGTGCTAACCACTACCCTATGGCCCCGCCCAAATTGTGGCCAAGTCTTAATTAGCCGTGAGCGCACATAGAAATCACAGCACAGAACCGTACCGTCGCAATCTGTGGCTCAAACCTTTAGTTTCAGATACAGTTTGAGCTATAAGAAATTGAGTAATAAGCTGCATTATATAGAGCAAATAGATCACTTTTATGATAAAAATGTCAAAGCTCACATACATGTAACTCAATATATCTTTTATCGTTTAATTCTAATATTGTTTTTAAACTTAAATAGTGTGTCAACGAAAACGAAAATAAAGTAAATTATTCCAATATCTATCTATCTATATATATATATATACTGTAGATCTGGTAATTTTTGCGTGTTTAAATTTTCCTTTTCCTTTAGTAGCGCTATTATAATAAAAAAATCGCGAGATCCTTGAATTCGCAAATTTGTCTTCCTCGCTAAAATTCGAGAAAATAAAACTCGCGAATATTATAGTCCAGGGCATTATTGTACATGACCTAGAACTACGAGGGGGCAGCCGATTTTTTTTACCAAGTTTCTCTATAAGGCATAGTAACACAAGAAAAGTCTTAAGCTCAACTCGTTGGAGGGGGGGGGGGGATATTTTTGGGCCACGCCCTTTTTTTGTTGTCCGTTGAGATGTTCAGTGTGATAAAAGTGTCTACTTCTGTACATACTTGACCGATTTATGTGACTTTTGAGTCATTTCGTACAGATAAACTCATATAAGTTATTTTGGTGACCTTGAAGGGTGAATTAATGGGTCAATGTCAAGGTCAAACAAAAAATGAACACTTTTGTATGGTTTTGTGTTTCTTTCTAGAATGCTAAACTTTACAGATATGGTAAAATCATAGTGACTCTCTAGATAGGTGTGCGATTAAAAAAAACATATTCTGATATTATCTAATTTGCATAAATACAAAATGGCCGCCACTGAAAATGAGCCCGAAGTCATAATACTGCCTCTAATTGGCTTATCAAAGAGACCACCACCTATTTTTAGACATTGTTGTCACAATGTCAATGTATGTCAGGTGCACCAACAGTTATTCAAATTTAAGATTTTTGGTTACAATTATTTAGTCTGGCCTAATAATAATTTAACAACATAAATAACATTTACCACCAGGCAAGATGTTTTTTGACATCCATGACCAAAACTGAGTGGTGGGCTAGTAGAACTCTAAGAAAAATGCGTTCTTGCAATTAGAAAAAAATGTCTTGATATTATGTTAATTGCGGAAATTCAAAATGGCCGCTCATGAATATGATGTGGTGGCTCATTTGGTTTGGTAATGTAGTGCTACTTGTTGACACCGGATTCGAAATCTCGACTGTCACAGATGCTGATAAATATGGTTCAGCATACAACCCTTCAATATAGTTATATGATTGAAGAAGTGTGTAATGCTCTCTAGATATGGTACGATGTAGTCTAAAGTGCCCTTTATGTCTTTAAAAAAAGTGTAGGGCATAGTCACGACGTCCTCGTGTCATGATATTGCCACCTAAGGTAACATAAAATCACATCCATTCTATACACAAATATTAGATAGTCCACAATATAGTGGGAACGAAAGAGCGAGATAATTTGTCAACCCATTATGCTTACCCTCATTATTAAGAAATTGGCAATTTAAGTAATTCAATATTATACAAAAAAGTGATAATCAAATTAATAACATCATAACCTCGAATAATGTGACATATCGCAGAACATCTTTCTGGACTTATCAAACGCATTGCAACACACAATTATTAAATTCTCTTAGACAAATATAGCGCAAGTGATTCAAAAATAATCATTTAACATAAATATGTATTTATTGCCATTCTGTCAAGACTTATCTGAATAGTTGAAAATTGAAGTAAATACAGAGTAATGCTAACTGTACGTACCCAAGCTAGTGGACTGTGTTTATGACCTTGAAGGTTTATTATATATAGCTGAACATTGTGGCCGAACTTCTTTCACATCACGAACTTTTTTTAAAGCTTCAACTTTATGTTTGAACACTTGAGCCTATATGAAATGTAGTTATATGGACGCCATGCACTGCTTGTGGATATAAATTGAATTCTTTTTTGCAATTATGGTATCGTAGTGAGTCTCTGTAGGCTGTAATGCTGAATATCTCGGCTTACTTGTTCCAGAACATTTTAAGTATTAAAACAAAAAATCAGATAGTGATTTGGAAATCGCAATACAGTAGATCAATTGAGGAAGAGGTGATATAGGCATATTTGCCTAATTGTGCTTATTGTCAGTGGCGCTCATTTTGAATTTATGTTAATTAGATCATTAGTAATTTTTTTTTTTAAAAGCCACTCATCTAGTTTATAAAATGGACATAGGCCTACGATATTTTATTACATACTATTAGTAACGTTTGTCTTGTTCAAAAAGAAAGCTAAAATCGTTAAAAGCGTACATTTTGTGTTTGATCATGATTTTGTCCTATTAATTGACCTTGGAATGTCATAGAAATATTTTTATTCGATTCACCGATAGATCCCAAGTTCATTTAAATCGATCAACTACGTACAAAAGGTGGACGTTTCTCTGCTATAAATGGTATATTGCTGATGTCAAAAAAGGGCGTGGCCCAAAAATCCCCCCCTCCAGCGAGTTGAGCTTAAGACTTTTTCTTGGTGATACTAGAGACCTTATACTACAACTTGGTGAACAAATCTGTCTGCCCTCTCGTAGTTCCAGGCTCGACTATATTTTGACAAAAATGTCCTGTGCTATTACCAGATCTACAGTATATATCTATAATGTCGTATTTCCAATTTTACTATGTAAGATCACACCTAGCTTAAATAGAAGCAGGGATACATTAATTTATTTGTTAAAAATACTCACGAAAACACGTTTTTATGGCGTATATTTTTGACGAGTTTAATATTATCATTACACTGATTAGGCACATCAGAAATATTTTTATGATTAAGTAGGTAAATAGTTCAGATTTATTGATCACAGTTTTGACAAATTTGCTCCCGCTGTGCGCCTCACTAATGCAGATGAACATATATAATACAATAATTATATGTATCATGTATGTGACAAAGAGAAAGGGACAGAGAAGTCCACTGTTTTTGGGTCATCATGTGGTCAGCTGCTTCACCACAGCCGAGGCATACATATATGCCCATAATAGTAGGAGTATTGTTACACAATATTGTTTTGGTGCTGTTTCAATTGGTGAATAAAAATATGTTTATACCAAACAAACTGGATATCATTGAGGATTGAATAAATCATTGAACTGAAATAAATGAAAAAATACTTAAAATTTAAAAGTGTTTGTATATGTAGGCTGCGACTATATTTCCAGAAATATATGTCTTAGACATGATATGATATAATGTCTACGATGTCGTTTGTGCATAGCTAGGGGCATACATGATAAATAGATAGATATTTATTGACGACGGTAAGTCTATGCAGACTTATGCGTCATTAAAATGAACATATATACAAGACTATATACAACAGGATTAGTTCGGTAAAACATGCATGTTAAGATAACTTAAACATGTTAAAATCAAACGACATTATATACTAAAACAAGCACAGGTTAAATAAAATATGCACCAGAACTATTTTAAATAACCTACAGTTAAACAGCATTGGCATGATATTTTTAAGTTTCCCGCACCAAAACCAGAGATAAAATAGCTACTGCATACAGCAAAAAAAACCTCTGGAAAGCGTAGAAACCGAGTAATTAAATAATGAGTGAGAGTATGTATAAAGAAGAAAATAATAACATTAGTTACATTTAACATGTTAAAAAAACAATCTAAAAAATGCATTGACTGACGTCAGCTCGAAACACCAAGAACACGTACAGGTACTCAAGATTGAATGTGCAATGATCACTCATGACGGAACCAGTTATAGCAAAAAGCTGAACCTGGGTTACTGTCGCAGCCTCCCGGATAACAGATTCTACTAAACCGATCTAATCAATTAATCGCACATAATTATTCTAGTAATAAAAGAAAAGGAATATATATATATAAAACTCTAGAAAATACAAACTATCATTTGACACAAGTGACTAAGCCTAGAATACAGCTGAGGCTAAGCAGCAGTTGATTTGATGAGACTGCATGAGTGGAACTGATTTCGTTGGTGGATGCTTGGAGGAATTACCAGTCGCTGATACCACAGTGATGACCCCCCCCCCCCGACAGCATGGATGATTTCATGAGTGGATGATTAGAGGAATCACCAGCCGCACCAGTCGCTGATACCACAGTGGTGATCCCCCGACAGCATGGATCATTTCATGAGTGGATGATTAGAGGAATCACCAGCCGCACCAGTCGCTGATACCACAGTGGTGATCCCCCGACAGCATGGATCATTTCATGAGTGGATGATTAGAGGAATCACCAGCCGCACCAGTCGCTGATACCACAGTGGTGATTCCCCGACAGCATGGATGATTTCATGAGTGGATGATTAGAGGAATCACCAGCCGCACCAATCACCCTACGCCCCAATCGTTTTATAAAGCGGAGGTACACGACATGCTTAAGGTTTGAAAACAGCTATAGGTGTATTTTGCTAAGCATATTACTAATGGTCGATGTGTAGATGACATAATATATATAAATTTGTCATCGTTTGAGAGTGAGTCAAATTCACTGTTGAGTAGTTTGCTTTCGGCAAATAAACTAGTTCGCTGCGTAGCGAAGTGAGAGCAAGTAATTAAAAAATGAATTTTGTCATCAACAGAGTTTAATGTACATCTTTGACATGTGCGCTGTTCTAGTGGTATTTTTTGCGGCTTGACATGCCTTCCTCATTCAATTTCTAGCATATGTGAGCTCATTCTCAATCTTGATAGCGCCTTTATCCACCTTGTGTCGGGGATGTAAAAGAGATATTCTTCTAGCGAGTAGTCGAATATAAACTTTATGTACGTTCGCAATTTTATGGAGTTTCGGGCTTTGTTAGACTCATCAGCTTTATATATATTAATCAAACATAATTTAACTTGTTTGATGAGACGATTGGCATTTTTGACCCTGTGATTTTTCCAAACATCGCAGTGGTTTGTTCGGAATAATAATGACCTGATGTGAGAGCACCAATTAGTTTCACCAATAAAATCAAGAGACGCCAGTGAGTTGTACACGATTCTCAAATAACAGCTTTTAGGTAAGGAGATCAAGCGAATCCAGTATTTCCACGCTAGAATTTATTGTTTTAAAAAGAGGGGATACCTTCCTGTGTCCCCATAAATAGTAACTGCTGTGACTTGTTGTTTGACTCCCAGCATATTTTTCAAGAATGATAAATGAACCATCTCAAAGTCAGATATTTCTTTACCAATAAATAGTACCTCGCTACCATACATCAATATGGGTTATATTTGCGCTTCAAATACTCTTAAAGATAATTTAGGAGTAAGATGTCCTAAGCTGTGACTAGATTTTCTAATTGTGAAAATTGCTTTCCGAGCTCGTTCACCCAGATACGAATGGTTTTTTACAAATATATTTTTATTATTACTACACCAAAGACCTAAGTATTTATATTTGTCCACTATTTCTTGGGCAGGGCGGGGGCCCTAGGGTAGTGGTTAGCACCGCTGCCTTTCACGCCAGAGTCCGGGGTTCGGTTCCCGGTCTCGGCGGTTTGAAATAAACAAAATTGTTTCTTCCCCATCCACGTGTGAAAGTTAGTATTGTGGGGAGCCTCCGTGACCGAGAGGTAGCGTGCTCGGCCTCAGACCGCCAGGTCTCGAATTTCGAATCCTGTGTCTGGAGGACAGTGTCATCTCAATCATCTCACCATCCTCAGGAGGTTCTCCTGGCCCAGTTTAGCCTATATGTGCACAAAGGTGGCCTAAAGCCCGTTTCATTTCATTTTCTTGGGCATTTTCGCCCAGTGTGAAGGAAAATGAATGCTTGGCATATATTTGGTTGTATATCACAATTTTTGTTTTAGCGATGCTTATTATTAGACTCCAAATTTCACAGTACTTTTAAAATAATTCAATTTGTGCCTGTAGGTTTTCCGCCAATTCTGAAAAGAGGACTGCAAATAGGAGATACGCAAGGTATAAGTCTCCTATCTTAAGACCATATTTGGGATTTAAAAATTTTCTAAGGTCCTGGAGAAATTCGTTGAAAAGTTTGGGGGGCTTAATACACCCCCTGCATAACACCATATCGGTTGTTAATAGGCTTGCTAATCTTTCCATTCCATTTAACTCGACTGCTAGATTTATGAAACATAGATTTGATTGTATTCAGAAATTTTCCGTCGACATTGCGCTGCTGCAGTTTCACGATAAGTGCATCTCTGTTTAAATAATCGAAAGCTTTGGTCAAATCTATATAACAAATGTAGAGCGGTTTTTCAAGTGATTTTTGCGTTTCAACGAGATTGTACAACACAAATAAGTTATCTGATGTCCTACAATCCTTTTTGAAGCCTCTTTGTAGGGGATCATCGTCACAGCACACTAAGTTTTTGTATGACAATCTATTTTCTAGTACAGATTCAAAAACTTTAGCAAGAGATAGAATCAGAGAAACTTTTCGGTAGTTTGTGCATCTGATTTATCGCTTTTTTTATGAACTGGGTAAATCAACCCCTGCGCCCAGTCTTTTGGGTAATCTGCTGAATCAAAAATGGTATTAAATAAAGTTGTCAGTAAAGGTGTAAAATATTTTATGTCAGAAGAGTAACGATCTATCGGAATTACATCAATTCCCGATGCTTTACCTTTTTTATTTTGATTAGAGCTTTCTCTACTTCGTCCATTTGAATTTTACCATTGAGAATGTCATTGGATATGTCATATTTATATGTATCGATGGGTATTCCTTTTTGAATAATTTTGAGTTTCATACCAGCGTTTTGGCCCGTAGGTGGCACACTTTGATTTAAAAAACAATCATAAAATGGGTGTAGTTCAATTGTTGTATCGCGTCGGTTTTGACGTTGCAGACGTTTCCAGAAACCCCAATAATCTTTGGGATTATTACTACACATCTTTTCGAGATTTAATTTCAAGTTTGTACTATAGTTTCGTTTTTTTCTTTAAATCATGCGTTTGTAGTCGTTGCACAAGTTATAGTAGTCATTATTGTTGTCTGTGTCTGTTAGATTTGTTCGCTTTGCATAAGTATTTATAGTTTTTCTAAGCTCATTACATTCAGAATCAAACCAGGCATTGGTGGGCATTTGCTTCTCTGAGCTGTTATTGGTGTTATTGTTGACTTTTTTGAAAATACCAAAAGATGCATTCTTGATAAGATTTTGAATGAGCTCACATATATGATCACTTGATCGGTCGGAGGTGGCATTTAATGTCAAATGATTTATTATCTTAATGCACTCATCATTTCGTAGAGATAACTTATATTGGTCAATTCGCGATACATTCCAACTATATTTATGATAAGCTTTATACTCAGCCACATGATCATAAGCTTTAATAGATTTATTTGTATTGCAAAATGGCTGAGCTTTGAGGCTAAACACGATCGGGCAATGATCAGATTCGACTAATTTATAGATAATTGCAAAGTTTTTTTTATCATAATAAGACAGTTCGGTTCAAATAGCATGTAATCTATTACACTACTCCCATTTCTATTAAAAAATGTAGAAGAGCCTCTGTGTTTATCCTGGTAAACTCTACCATTTGCAATAATAAGACCTGTATTTTTACAAAGTTCTAATAACAGTTTACCGTAGGTATTCGCCTTGGTATCCATGTTATATCGCTGAGAATCAGCTAGAATATCAGAGCTTACAAAGTTTGGCTGACCACAAAGAAAAATGTCATGATTGTTTACATATTTACTATATTCAAGTTCAATAATGTCAAAAATATCCTGCTTGATGCCAATATAACTGGAATCTATCGGAGGTACATAAACTACACCAACCATTAGTTTTTTGTTAGTATTTATATTAATACAGTCCTTAAATATGATCCACACTAAACACTCATTACCTCTTTTAATTTCGATATGTTTGTTTAGCCAATTAGCAATTAAAATAGCAATACCACCAGAGGAGCGCTTCGCTTTTTTATGTCTCACTATCCGCGCAAAATTATAAACGGTATTACTTGCGAATTGAATAGACTTCTGTGAATTTAACATACTTTCAATTAAAAAAACAATATCATGCTGACAAATGTACTCACATAACTGTCTGTTTTGAAATTTCTCTGTTATTCCGCGAATGTTCCAAGACAGTATATTCACATGATGACACTGAGACGAATTCTTGGGTACGGGGTTATCTGAAAGAGTCAGATTGTTCATTAACTCCGTTGAGTGTCGTTGGATTTGTGAAAATTTAGCGCCATTTCAATATTTCGTGCCATCAAGTCTCTTCCTTGGTTATTTAAATGTAGTTTGTCCACACTGTAATGGGTTTTGCGGCAATGAGTGAAGATGTTGCTGTTTATATAAATGATTCTATCTGTCTTTTTTTATTTATGTTCAAGATATGCAATTAAATTTAAAATGTTTTTCATTTATGTCTGGTTTGTCCCAGCGCAGAGGTAAACCGGCAACATATATCTGGGCTTCACGGTTCAATGATAACGCCTGGTCTAGTAGATTGTCATATAAAATAATAGTTTGCCCAAGTGTACTGTTAGCCAAATCATTAGTTCCGCAAAGAAGAACTATTTTATCACTGTCCTTGTATCCGTCATTAATTCCCAGGTCGTTACTAATTCTGTTGATTGTTGCCCCACGTCTGACATAAGAGCAGGTTTTCCTTGTCTCGTTTTTAAATCTACGTCCTATGCCTGCTCCGAGAGAGCTGCTGATTAAAGTAGTTTTACCTGGTGTTAAATCACCGTCAATCTTCGTTTCGGTTGATTTTGTATGATCCAACGCAGGCCTAGGAGTTGCTAATTTCCTCAAATTTGTGACTTCAGTTTTGGTGATCACCACGTTATCATCAGTGTGTACATGACTAGATGCTGTAGTACGCCTAATGGATTGCGGTTGCTTTGTTGATTTCTTTCTGGGTTTCTTGCCTTTCGTTGTGGTGGAATGTTTTTTGTATGACACTGTTGTGAAAGTCGCGGAATTATCAGTATCCCCAGTATTTTCATTTACTGTTGTTTCACCATCAGATTTATTCCGTTGATTTAATTTGTCTGTCAACCAAGATATTTCGTGTCTTAATCTAAATGACTTGTATTTTGTCTTTGTAGTTTCGTAATTTCTTTTTTCTTCGTTTTTAGTTTCTGTGTAGAATTCTTAATGGCTCCCTTATGATTGTGGATACATGTATATTGGATAAAATAAAAGTTTTATTATATGTAGTAATATTTTTTAGGAATATTTTTTCGATTTGTACATCAAAGTTGAGAACATGCTGGAAGCCTTTAGTTTACCTTTTTACATGTTTCAAAAACTGCCTAAATAAAATAAAACTTGTACAAAGCGGATTAAAAAAAAATCCCGCACTAAAATTGGCTCGGTACGAACCCATAATCCACTTGGTATGTGATAGTATCCAATTTCTTTGCTAATGATAAATGATTTCATTAGCTCCATTCTGCTATTCAAAACGAAAAGGCAGTATCTGCTTTCTTGTGAAGTTAGCAGATACTGTCTTTTGGTTTTGCACGGCAGCACTGTGCTCTGTATTTTTTAAGATAATTTCCCATTTATGTTCACATGTGATAAATATAACTGACTTAAAAGTAAAAAAATATATATATATATATATATACACAACACATGTGTCTCTAATGTTGTTGTGTGCATGTGCAACACATGCAGAATCTTTTTTAAAATATTACCTTGATCACAGATTTGAATTTTGCAATTAGAACATGAACTTTGATATGGTATAACTGTTACTCAATAATTATTATAATAAATTATGTGTTACCCCATTGACACGAGATGACACAATTTTAATTGATTGTTAGTTTATTGTAAAGTGATATTAAAACACAACCTCGAAAAAAATGTCACTCTGTAGCTCTAACGGGGTTTTAAAAGCGCCCGAAATCATTGATATAAATAAGTTTACAGTGTGTGTGATAGTGATAGTATAGCTTAAATATTTGGCAACCACAACGTGATATATCCAGTACGTGCTGCGGAACATGTCAAGTATGAATACTTTATACTTGATATGATGATACATGCAGATACATTATTGTAATTTATATTATATTTGATTTTTAGAACATAAGTTTGCATTTTTTTGTGAAGATTCTCAAATTCTTACTGCTCACACATCCGTCCTACTGGTCACACACCCGTCTTAATGCTCACACATCCGTCCTACTGGTCACACACCCGTACTACTGGTCACACATCCGTCCTACTGCTCACACACCCGACTTAATACTAACACACCCATCCTACTGGTCACACACCCGTCTACTGTTCACAAACCCGTCCTACTGCTCACAAACCCGTTCTACTGGTCACATACCCATCCTACCGGTCACACACCCGTCATACTGCTCACACACTCGTCCTACTCGTTCTAAAGCAGAGTGTCGTGTAAAATGGGACTCGCGTATCAGTGACATATTAAAAAGCGAATATGGGGTTCTACAAGGCGGTATGCTCAGTCCCAAACTATTCACGGAATTTCTACAAGACATATCCGCAACATTTGACCAAGATCAAGGTATCCCTGTGGACACCTTACTAATGGTATATCTGTTATTTGCAGATGACCTTGTCCTTTTTTCAGAATCTGCTGAGGGATTACAAAAACAGCTAACTGCTCTGTATTTATATGCTTCCCTTTGGCATATCATAGTAAGCATTCCTAAAACAAAAGTTCTAATCTTTAATGAGCGTTACACAAAAGTACACGGAAGCTTCCACTATGGTGATAACATTATAGAAAAATCTGAACAATATAAATACCTGGGTGTGGTGTATAGCACCAAGTCTGCTAATAACGTGTTAAAAGAAACTTTTTCTCATCTTGCTTCCCAAGCTGGGAAAGCAATTTTTTCTCTACGTAAACAGTCCCGTCCTGTGGTCGGTAAATTGTCACCCACTATTGCGTTCAAGGCATTTGATTGTCAGATATCGCCCATACTAGAATATGGAAGTGATATATGGTACACAGGCGATGATGTTAACGATCTGGAAAAAATCCATCTAAAATTTATTAAATCTACACTTGGAGTTAGAAAGCAAACACCTACACCTGCAATATATGGGGACACGGGACGATTTCCACTGATCATCCGACAACACATAAACGCCGTAAAATATTGGTGTAGAATTCTAAAACTATCTCAGAGCCATCCAGTCAGAAATGCCTACAATATGCTTCTTGAGCTAGATGGCATTTGCTTCACGAATTGGTGTTCCCGTATTCGCTCTGTCCTCGAACGAGCCGGGCTTGATCAAATTTGGGAATCACAGAATATTGGGGATACAAATAAATTCATGCTTTTATTTAAAGAATCAATTGTTAGAATATTTACACAGCAGTGGAGAAAAGATATTGAGAGTTCGAGTAAGCTGCGCACATATGCATTAGTAAAAAAGTATTTCTGTGTTGAACCATATATCTTACACACAAGGGGTAACCATCTCATAACATCAATGGCGAGATACCGAATGAGCTCACATGATCTAAATATAGAAAGAGGACGATACAATAATCCAATCACTCCAATAAACCAGCGAATATGCACAAGGTGTGAATTAAACGAAATTGACGACGAAATACATCTTCTTCTCCACTGTAACGCTATGATTAATGAACGCAACATCTTGTTTAACTCGGTAACCGCAACTATCAATATACAGCCGACAAATGAAATGTTTCTACAAATTATGACATCTAGAGACATAACAGTGGTGAAGTCACTAGCGCAATTTATCTATGGCTGTTTTAAACAAATTAATTGTTAAAAACACCGAGTATAATAAATCAAAGTCACCTATCGCTATATTATCCTTATTATCATGCCTTCATGATCTGACTTGGGTATTACCACATATCAGGACGGCTGTTGCTCTCGGATTTATTATTTGGCTTTTTAGGGCCGGTTAGGGACGTTTCCGTCGCCTTTGTTATCAGACGAGGTGGGGCCTTATGGATGATTTCAGAGTTGCTAAGCCAGCTGATTTTATCTATGAGGTCGGGAATGTTTTTCTTCGATTGTAACTCCGAGTATGTGGTACTAACTAGGTCGTGAGTGAAATGGTATGAAATAAACAATATAGTGAATTAAAATAAGCTGTAATGTTTTTTTTGTTTTTTTTTGTGCGAGGGCCATATAGGTAATAAATCACTAGTTAATTAAATAAACTTTAATGTTATTGTGTGAGTGCCATGTCTTGCGTGAATGGCACACATAATTATTATCCGTAATTGTCATTGTTATTACATCACAAGTCTGCAACACTCGATAATATGGATGGTTCTGATGCTATACTTTGTTGGCAGTCGACGAACCACAATGTCCGACTTTTATTAATATGTATATATTGTGTTACGGTAGTAGTACTGTTATTACGTTGTTAAGTTTACACCACTAGTCATTATCAGGGAATCTCCGAGTTCATAGCGACTGTGCTTGCATGGTCACATGGCTCGGAGCTACCTGTTTCGCGGATTGCCACATTAATTGTACTGCGTTATATTATATATACATATATATATTTTTTAAATACCATATAATTTTTACCATTGTCCTATTTCATACTCCAGTTACTGTAGCATAATTATGCACCTGTATATATTTTTGGTTTCTACGCTTTCCAGAGTGTCTTTTTTGCTACTATATATAATTAGTATATTAAACATAGTAGCTATTTTATCTCTGGTTTTGGTGCGGGAAGCAAAATGATAGACCCCCATGTTATCTTGGCTATGCCTTTTAATTTTATTTTAAGAAGTAGTCATTTGTATCACCGAAATACCCGGTTTTTATTATGGCAATGCCACCTAACATGATTTTAGTTGTTTATCATACTATGTATATTGACTCATATGATTTTAACAAACTAACATTCTTGTATATACATGTACATATATCTCTCTTATTACTATGACAAATAAGTCTGTAATGACTTTTATTTCTGTCAATAAAATATCTGTCTGTCTGTCTGCCTACTGCTCACACGCCCATCCTACTGCTCACAAACCCGTTCTACTGGTCACATACCCGTCCTACTGCTCACACACTCGTCCTACTGCTCACACACCCATCCTACTTGTCGCACACCCGTCTACTGTTCACAAACCCCTTCTGCTGCTCAAACACCCACCCTACTGCTCACACACTCATCCTACTGGTCACACACCCATCCTACTGGTCACTCACCTGCCCTACAGCTCACACAACCGGTTACTGGCTACACACCCGTCCTACTGGTCACATACCCGTCCTACTGCTCACACACTCGTCCTACTATTCACATACCCGTCCTACTGGTCACATACCCGTCCTGCTGGTCACATACCCGTCCTACTGGTCACACACCCGTCCTACTGGTCACACACTCGTCCTACTGCTCACACACTCGTCCTACTGGTCACATACCCGTCCTACTGGTCACATACCCGTCCTTCTGGTCACACACTCGTCCTACCGGTCACACACCCGGAACATGAACATGAACTTTGATATGGTATAACTGTTACTCAATAATTATTATAATAAATTATGTGTTACCCCATTGACACGAGATGACACAATTTTAATTGATTGTTAGTTTATTGTAAAGTGATATTAAAACACAACCTCGAAAAAAATGTCACTCTGTAGCTCTAACTGGGTTTTAAAAGCGCCCGAAATCATTGATATAAATAAGTTTACAGTGTGTGTGATAGTGATGGTATAGCTTAAATATTTGGCAACCACAACGTGATATATCCAGTACGTGCTGCGGAACATGTCAAGTATGAATACTTTATACTTGATATGATGATACATGCAGATACATTATTGTAATTAATATTATATTTGATTTTTAGAACATAAGTTTGCATTTTTTGCATTCTCAAATTCTTACTGCTCACACATCCGTCCTACTGGTCACACACCCGTCTTAATGCTCACACATCCGTCCTACTGGTCACACACCCGTACTACTGGTCACACATCCGTCCTACTGCTCACACACCCGACTTAATACTAACACACCCATCCTACTGGTCACACACCCGTCTACTGTTCACAAACCCGTCCTACTGCTCACAAACCCGTTCTACTGGTCACACACCCATCCTACCGGTCACACACCCGTCCTACTGCTCACACGCCCATCCTACTGCTCACAAACCCGTTCTACTGGTCACACACCCATCCTTCTGGCCACACACCCGTCCTACTGCTCACACACCCATCCTATTGCTCACACACCCGTTCTACTGGTCACACACCCATCCTACTTGTCACACACACGTCCTACTGCTCACACACCCATCCTACTGCTCACAAACCCGTTCTGCTGGTCACACGCCCATCCTACTGCTCACAAACCCGTTCTACTGGTCACATACCCATCCTACTGCTCACACACTCGTCCTACTGCTCACACACCCATCCTACTTGTCGCACACCCGTCTACTGTTCACAAACCCGTTCTGCTGCTCAAACACCCACCCTACTGCTCACACACCCATCCTACTGGTCACACACCCATCCTACTGGTCACTCACCTGCCCTACAGCTCACACAACCGGTTACTGGTTACACAACCGGTTGCTGGTTACACACCCGTCCTACTGCTCACACACTCGTCCTACTATTCACATACCCGTCCTACTGGTCACATACCCGTCCTACTGGTCACATACCCGTCCTACTGGTCACACACCCGTCCTACTGGTCACACACCCGTCCTACTGCTCACACACTCGTCCTACTGGTCACATACCCGTCCTACTGGTCACATACCTGTCCTACTGGTCACACACCCGTCCTACTGGTCACATACCCGTCCTTCTGGTCACACACTCGTCCTACCGGTCACACACCCGTCCTACTGGTCACACAGCCGTCCTACTGCACACACACCTGCCCCACAGCTCACACACCCGATTACTGGTCACAGAACCGTCCAACTGGTCACATAACCGTCCTACTGGTCACACACTCGTCTTACTGGTAATACACCCGTCCTACTGGTCACATATCCGTCCTACTGGTCACACACCCGTCCTACTGCTCACACACGCGTCATGCTGGTCACATACCCGTCCTACTGGTCACATACCCGTCCTACTGGTCACACACCCGTCCTACTGGTCACACACCCGTCCTTCTGGTCACACACTCGTTCTACTGGTCACACACCAGTCCTACTGGTCACACACCCGTCCTACTGGTCACACACCCGTCCTACTGGTCACACACTCGTCCTACTGGTCACACACCCGTCCTACTGGTCACACACCCGTCCTACTGGTCGTACACCCATCCTACTGGTCACAAACCCGTTCTACTGGTCACATACCCATCCTACTGCTCACAAACCCATTCTACTGCTCACACACTCGTCCTACTGGTCACACACCCATCCTACTGGTCATACACACGTCCTACTGCTCCCACACCCGTCCTACTTTTCGCACACTCGTTCCACTGGTCACAAACCCGTTCTATTACTCACACACCCATCTTACTGCTTATACACCAGTCCTACTTGTCGCATATCCATCCCACTGAGCGTACACCCGTCCTACTGGTCGCACACCCGCCCTACTGCTCACACACCCGTCTTACAGTGGTCACACACCCGTCCTACTTATCGTACACCCATCCTACTGGTCGCACACCCGTTATACTAGTCGCACACCCATCCTACTGATAAAAAAAACGTTCCACTGCTCACACACCAGTCTTACAGCTCATACCCCTGTCCTACTGCTCACACACCCGTCTTACTGCTCACACATCCGTCCTACTTGTCGCACACCCATCCTACTGGTCGTACACCCGTCCTACTGCTCACAAACCCGTTCTACTGGTCACACACTCGTCCCACTTTTCGCACATCCGTCCTACTAGTCGCACACATATCCTACTGATCACAAACCCGTTCTACTGCTCACACACCCACCCTACTACTCACAAACCCGTTCTTTGCTCAGCACCCATCCTACTGTAATTCTCTACTTTTGATTGTTGATGACAAATACATAAAATAGTTACAGCGAGTGCAAAACTCATTAGCTCGAATCGTATGTAAGACATCTAAGTTCTGCCATATAACACCTGTTCTCCATTCGTTACATTGGCTGAAAATCAAGTACAGAATTGTTTTCAAAATTAACACTCTGGTATATAAAACACTCCATACTAATCAGCCCGTCTACCTTAGAGAATTATTGTCATCGTCAGAAAAACAAAGAACCCGTGCCTCAGGAACTAGACAGCTTATTCGACCTCGCTCTCCTAAAACCGAGGCTGGTTCTTATGCTTTTTCGTGCTGTTGTTGCTCCATACCTCCGGAATTCCCTTCCTGCAGAAGTACGAACAGCTGAGACGTATTCCATCTTCCGCAAAAAATTAAAGACACACTTCTCTGCATCTTGTTATCCATCCTAATAGTTTGACCTCATGTTGCTCTCACTTTGATGACATTGACTGACCATGGACACGATTCTTGAATATGATTTGGTTTGAAGCGCCTCTGAGCTTGTCATACAGGGATTTAGGCGCATCAGAAGTTTTATATATCTATCTATCTACTTGACCATACGTATTCAAAGTTAATCCAGGTAGGTGATTACCGGGATATATTCTAAATCAGTAATGATTTACAGTTAATTTTTGTTTCATGATAAAAATATTGATTTAGTATTTAATAGCCTTGTGTTTGTAAAATCAAGCACTAGTATACTAACCCTTGTATATATCTTATTGGAACAATATATATATTATTGGGACATATAGATAAATGACGTCTCTGTATATCTTATTGGGACCATATATATATTATTGGGACATATAGATAAATGACGTCTCTGTATATATCTTATTGGGACCATATATATATTATTGGGACATATAGATGAATGACGTCTCTGTATATCTTATTGGGACCATATATATATTATTGGGACACATAGATAAATGACGTCTCTGTATATATCTTATTGGGACCATATATATAATATTGGGACATATAGATAAATGACGTCTCTGTATATATCTTCTTGGGACCATATATTGTTTATTGGGACATATAGATAAATGACGTCTCTGATGATAATACATAATACACGTGACGTTCTAAACCTGATATACACGTGATAGTCCAGCCATCAGCTAAAATATAAGCCATGTGATACTCTAGGCATCCAAAGGTTAACAAATATGCTGGTCTAGTTAGCATAGGGTTAATAATTGAGACATGTGATAGTCTGCACACCAGAGGGCCAATACATGTGTTACTCTAGTTCGCAGAGGGTTTATAATTAAATTAAGAGATATGATACTCTAGGCATCAGAAGGTTAGTATAGAAGAAATATGATAGTCTCTAGCCTCCAGATAGGTAATATATGTGATACTCTAGGCACCCAAAGGGTAACATAAAAAAAACTTGATAGTCTAGTCCACAGAGGATTAAATAAATAATATACGTGGAACTCTGGACCACAAAGGCTGACACAAGAGCAATGTGATACTATAGCCCCCAGAAGTTTAAAATATTACCATTAGCTATTGAAACTGGCAGGTATACAAACACGCCAGTAGATCAACGATTATGCCGCCTCTGTAATTTAAATCAAATAGAAGACGAATCCCACTTTGTATGTCAATGCACCCTATATAAAACAATGAGAACGGAATTATACTTGTATATATCGTCTATTTATCCAACCAACTTTATTTTATTAACCCCTAATGAACAGCTTAAAGTACTTATGTCAGAAGAGTTTATTTATTTAACATTAGATTTCGTTGAGCAGGCATGGAGGAAACGTCAAAGTGTTATGTTCAATTAGCCTAGTTATATTTAAATCAATGTATTTTATTTTTATTATCATTATTATTATTATTATTATTATTATTTTTAAATTATTATTATGCTACTATTATTTATGTTATGCAGTACAATTCAAAGTGACTAATAAGCCCTTGAGGGCTGGGAACCAATATATTATACTTTATTTTCTGGTTGTACTATATGTTTGTACTATGTCACTATAATAAACAAATACAATACAATAATATTATGAGCGATATAACTGTCTAGCCCCACAGTGTTTAGACATGAGTCATGATTGGCTCGCCCCTTGAAAAATGTGATACTCTAGTCCGCAGAGGGCTAGTAAATAACACGTGTGGACTATAGACTGTAGGGATCAGAAGGTTAATATAGCATAAATATGATAATCTAGTCCATGTAGCGTTTATTTTCTTGTTTGTGTCAGGAATTAGTATTATCATCAAAATAGCATTGTCTCAGTTAAATCCAGCACCAGTATACTCTTCCCTATTTATATCTTTTTAGAACCTTGTATACGTATTTGAAACACATATATTTTTATTCTTTAAGGACTCTTAGGTAATTTTTTCTGTCATAATTGAAATATTTAATTAGTATTATTATGAACATAGCCTTGTGTTTGTGAATTTAAGTACTAATATAACGCTACTAACCCTTGTATATATCTTATTGGGACCATGTATATATTATTGGGACGTATAGATAAATGACGATTTCGTTTAATTCTTTTAAAAATCGTTTTGGTTAGATATTAAGAAAAAGTTCAAATTAGTGTTACTATAACATTAGAAAGAACCTGACAATAAATAAATCGAGGAATAGTATACTCTACCTTACATATTATATCTTACTCCTCACACACCCGTCTTACTGGTCACACACCCGTCCTACTGGTCACACACCCGTCTTACTGCTCAAACACGATCACCCGCCCTACTGTTCACACACCCATCCTACTGGACAGACTTCCGTCTTACTGCTCATACACCCGTCCTACTTTTCGCACACCCATCCTCCTGGTCGAACACCCATCCTACTGGTCGCACACCCGCCCTACTGGTCGCACACCCATCCTACTGCTCACACAACCGTCCTACTAGTCGAACACCCATCCTACTGGTCACACACCCGTCCTACTGGTCACGTACCCGTCCTACTGCTCACACACCCATCCTACTAGACACACATCCGTCTTACTGCTCACACACCCGTCCTACTGGTCACACACCCGTCTTACTGCTCAAACACGATCACCCGCCCTACTGTTCACACACCCATCCTACTGGACACACTTCCGTCTTACTGCTCATACACCCGTCCTACTTGTCGCACACCCATCCTCCTGGTCGAACACCCGTCCTACTGGTCGCACACCCGCCCTACTGGTCGCACACCCACCCTACTGCTCAAAAACCCGTCCTACTAGTCGCACACCCATCCTACTGGTCACACACCCGTCCTACTGCTCACACACCCATCCTACTGGACACACAGCCGTCTTACTGTTCATACACCCGACCTACTGGTCGCACACCCGCCCTACTGGTCGCACACCCACCCTACTGCTTAAAAACCCGTCCTACTAGTCACACACCCGTCCTACTGGTCACACACCCATCCTACTAGACACACAGCCGTCTTACTGATCATACACCCGACCTACTTGTCGCACACCCATCCTCCTGGTCGAACACCCGTCTTACTGGTCGCACACCTGACCTACTGGTCACACACCCATCCTAATGGTCACACATCCATCCTACTGGTCACACACCCGTCCTATGGGTCGCACACCCATCCTCTGGTCGTTGAGACCATGTATACATATTCGAAGTAAATCTAGGTAGGTGACTACCGAGATATATTCTAAATCAGTAAGGAGTTACAGGTAATTTTTGTCTCGTTATGAAAATATTGAATTAGTATTTAATAGCCTTGTGTTTGTAAAATCAAGCACTAGTATACTAACCCTTGTATATATCTTATCGGGACCATATATATATTATTGGGACATATAGATAAATGACGTATCTGATGACCTCTAATTCTTTAAAGACTTTCGTTTTTTAGCTATTATAAAAAGGTTTGAATTAGAGATACTTTAAAAATAGTCTCACATTAGATAAATCGAGGAGTAGTATACTGTACTATATATATATATATATAACTTTTTGGGACTTTTTGCTGTATAAATGGTTAACGACACTTTTTGGTCCGAATGTTCATTTTATGCCCTGAAATGTATTTTTAAAGTAGGCAAATGAAGAAAGGCATAAATCACAAAGTATTCCCATAAAACACGCCATATTAAAAACAATTTTGTAATACCATTGATGTTGTGTTTGAACTGTTAAAGGTACAATATATATTTTATTAAGACATATTTATATCTAAACTGTTAAAGGGACAATGTATATTTTATTGGGACACATGTTAATCTTGTTGGGACCATGTATACGTATTTCAAACACATATATAAGCGACTTCTGATATATATGTTTATTCTATAAGGACTCCCAGTTAATGCTCGTGTCATTTTGAAAATATAGAATTATTATTATTATGCAAATAACCTTGTGTTAGTAAAATGAAACACTAGTATAGGCCTACTCGCCATTATATATATACCTTATTTGGACTATTTATATATTATTGGGACATACATATAAATGATATCTGCGATCACCTCTAATTAACATCAGGTTAATAATTCAGACACGCGATACTATAAATCTGATATGTACGTGATAATCTACCCTCCAGGGAGCTAATATATAAGACATGTGATACTCCAGGCATCCGAAGGTTAAAATACCAGAAATATCACAGTCTAATCCACAGAAAAATAAATAAATGATACACGTAACACTCTGGATCACAAAGGGTTACACATGAGCAATGTGATACCATAGCCTCCATAAAGTTAACATACTATGAGCCATATAATTTATATGAAAGGGTTAAAACATGATACACCTGATTTTCTAAACGTGATATACACGTGATATTCTAGCCACCAGATAGCTAAAATATAAGCCATGCGATACTCTAGGCATCCGAATATGATAGTCTAGTTCGCATAGGGTTAATAATTGAGACACGTGATAGTCTAAACCCGAGAGGGTCGATACATGTGTTACTCTAGTAGCAGAGGGTTAATAATTACATTAAAATATATGGTACTCTAGGCATCAGAAGGTTAGTAAGAAAAAATATGATAGTCTCTAGCCTCCAAATACGTAATATGTGACACTCTAAGCACCCAAAGGTTAAGGTAAAATAAACTTGAAAGTTTAGTCCACAGAGGATTGAATACATAATATACGTGAAACTCTCTGGACCACAAAGGGTGACGAGATATATTCTTATTCTTTAAGGACTATATTTCTGTCACGATAAAAATATTTAATTAGTATTAGTATGAAAATAACGTTGTGTTTGTGAAATCAAATGAAATGAATCGGGCTTTAGGCCACCTTTGTGCACATATAGGCTAAACTGGGCCAGGAGAACCTCCTGAGGATGGTGAGATGATTGAGATGACACTGTCCTCTAGACACAGGATTCGAAATTCGAACCCTGGCGGTCTGAGGCCGAGCACGCTACCTCTCGGTCACGGAGGCTCCCCACAATACCAACTTTCACACGTGGATGGGGAAGAAACATTGTGAAATCAAATACTAGTATACTAACCCTTGTATATATCTGATTGGGACCGGGCATATATTATTGGGACATATAGATAAATGACTTCTGGGATTACTACTAACTCTTTTAGGACTCGTTTGTTTTTAGATAATTATTATGAAAATGTTTGAATAAGACTTACTATAGCCTTAGAAAAAACCTCACGTTAAATAAATCGAGGAGTAGTATACTCTACCTTACATATTATACCTTACTGCTCACACACCCGTCCTACTGGTCACACACCCATCTTACTGCTCACACATCCGTCCTACTGGTCACATACCCGTCTTAATGCTCACACATCTGTCCTACTGGTCACACACCCGTCCTACTGGTCACACACCCGTCCTACTGGTCACACACCCGTCCTACTGCTCACACACCCATTCTACTTGTCACACACCCAACCTACTGCTCACAAACCCGTCCTACTGGTCACACACCTATCCTACTGCTCACACACCCGTCCTACTGCTCACAAACATGTTCCACTGGTCACACACCCATCCTACTGGTCACAAACCTGTTCTACTGGTCACACACCCATCC
This sequence comes from Flabesymbios commensalis, assembly GCA_964017125.1. Taxonomy (NCBI): domain Eukaryota; kingdom Metazoa; phylum Annelida; class Polychaeta; order Terebellida; family Flabelligeridae; genus Flabesymbios; species Flabesymbios commensalis. The sequence goes on along the minus strand of CAXHKU010000896.1, from coordinate 17,195 downwards.
TACTAGTCACACACTCATACTACTGGTCACACACCCGTCTTACTGATCACACACCCGTTCTGTTGCTCAAACACCCAACCTACTGCTCACACACCCATCCTACTGGTCACACAGCCATCCTACTGGTCACTCACCCGTCCTACTGGTCACACACCCGTCTTACTGGTCACACACCCATCGTATACTGGCCACACACCCGTCCCACTGGTTACATACTCGTCCTACTGCTCACACACCCTTCCTACTGCTCATACACCCGTCTTACTGTTCACACACCCGTTCTACTGGTCACACACCTGTCCTACTGGTCACACACCTGTCCTACTGGTCACACACCCGTCCTTCTGGTCACACACTCGTCCCACTGGTCACACATCCGTCCTACTGGTTACACAACCGTCCTACTGGTCACACACCCGTCTTACTGTTCATACACCCGTCCTACTGGTCACACACCCGTCCTTTTGGTCACACACTCGTCCCACTGGTCACACACCCGTCCTACTGGTCACACAACCGTTCTACTGGTCACACACCCATCCTACTGGTCATACACACGTCCTACTTGTCGTACCCCCGTCCTACTGGTCACACACCCGTCCTACTGGTCACACACCCGTTCTCCTGCTCACACACCCGTCCTACTGGTCACACACCCGTCCTACTTGTCGTACACCCATCCTACTGGTCGTACACCCGTCCTACTGCTCACAAACCCGTTCAACTGGTCACACACTCGTCCTACTTTTCGCACACCCGTCCTACTAGTCGCAGACACATCCCACTGATCACAAACCCGTTCTTTGCTCAGCACCCATCCTACTGGAATTCTCTACTTTTTAATGTTGATGACAAATACATGAAACAGTTACAGCGAGTGCAAAACTCATTAGCTCGAGTCGTATGTAAGACATCTAAGTTCTGCCATATAACACCTGTTCTCCATTCGTTGGATTGGCTTAAAACCAAGTACAGAATTGTTTTCAAAATTAACACTCTGGTATATAAAACACTCCATACTGATCAGCCTGTCTACCTTAGAGAATTATTGTCATTGTCAGAAAAAACAAAGAACCCGTGCCTCAGGAACTAGAGAGCTTATTCGACCTCGCTCTCCTGAAACCGAGGCTGGTTCTGATGCTTTTTCGTGCTGTTGTTGCTCCATACCTCTGGAATTCCCTTCCTGCAGAAGTACGAACAGCTGAGACGTATTCCATCTTCCACAAAATATTAAAGACACACTTCTTTGCATCTTGTTATCCATCCTAATAGTTTGACCTCATGTTGCTCTCACTTTGATGACATTGACTGACCATGGACACGATTCTTGAATATGATTTCGTTTGAAGCGCCTCTGAGCTTGTCATACAGGGATTTAGGCGCATTAGAAGTTTTATATATCTATCTATCTACTTGACCATACGTATTCAAAGTAAATCTAGGTAGGTGATTACCGAGATATATTCTAAATCAGTAAGGATTTACAGTTAATTTTTGTGTCATTATGAAAATATTGATTTAGTATTTATTAGCCTTGTGTTTGCAAAATTAAGCACTAGTATACTAACCCTTGTATATATTTTATTGGAAACATATATATATTATTGGGACATATAGATAAATGACGTCTCTGTATATCTTATTGGGACTATATATATATTATTGGGACATATAGATAAATTACGCCTCTGTATATATCTTATTGGGACCATATATATATTATTGGGACATATATATAAATTACGTCTCTGTATATCTTATTGGGACCATATATATATTATTGGGACACATACATAAATGACGTCTCTGTATATATCTTATTGGGACCATATATATATTATTGGGACATATAGATAAATGACGTCTCTGATGATAATACATATTACACGTGACGTTCTAAACCTGATATACACGTGATAGTCCAGCCACCAGCTAAAATATAAGCCATGTGATACTCTAGGCATGCAAAGGTAACAAATATGCTGGTCTAGTTCGCATAGGGTTAATAATTGAGACATGTGATAGTCTGGACACCAGAGGGCCAATACATGTGTTACTCTAGCTCGCAGAGGGTTAATAATTAGATTAAGAGATATGATACTCTAGGCATCAGAAGGTTAGTATTGAAGAAATATGATAGTCTCTAGCCTCCAGATTGGTAATATATGTGATACTCTAGGCACCCAAAGGGTAAGATAAAAGAAACATGATAGTCTAGTCCACAGAGCATTAAATAAATAATATACGTGGAACTCTGGACCACAAAGGCTGACACAAGAGCAATGTGATACTATAGCCCCCAGAAGTTTAAAATATTATGAGCGATATAACTGTCTAGCCCCACAGTGTTTAGACATGAGTCATGATTGGCACGCCCCTGGAAACATGTGATACTCTAGTCCGCAGAGGGCTAGTAAATAACACGTGTGGACTATGGACTGTAGGGATCAGAAGGTTAATAAAGCATAAATATGATAATCCAGCCCATGTAGCGTTTCTTTTCTTATTTGTGTCAGGAATTAGTATTATCATCAAAATAGCATTGTCTCAGTTAAATCCAGCACCAGTATACTCTTCCCTATTTATATCTTTTTAGGACCTTCTATACGTATTTGAAACACATATATTTTTTATTCTTTAAGGACTCTTAGTTAATTTTTCTGTCATGATAAAAATATTTAATTAGTATTATTATGAACATAGCCTTGTGTTTGTGAATTTAGGTACTAGTATAGCCCTACTAACTCTCGTATATACCTTATTGGGACCATGTATATATTATCGGGACGTATAGATAAATGACTTCTAGGAATTCGTTTAATTCTTTTAAGAATCGTTTTTTTAGATATTAAGAAAAAGTTCGAATTAGAGCTACTATGATATTAGAAAGAACCTGACAATAAATAAATCGAGGAATAGTATACACTACCTTACATATTATATCTTACTGCTCACACACCCGTCGTACTGGTCACACACCCGTCTTACTGGTCACACCCCCATCCTACTGGACACACACCCGTCTTACTACTCATACACCCGTCCTACTTGTCGCACACCCATCCTCCTGGTCGAACACCCGCCCTACTGGTCGCACACCCGCCCTACTGGTCGCACACCCATCCTACTGCTCACATACCCGTCCTACTGGTCACACACCCGTCTTACTGCTCATACACGATCACCCGCCCTACTGCTCACACACCCGCCCTACTGGTCACACACCCGTCTTACTGCTCACATACCCGTCCTACTTGTCACACACCCGTCTTACTGCTCATACACGATCACCCGCCCTACTGCTCACACACCCGCCCTACTGGTCACACACCTGTCTTACTGCTCACACACCCGCCCTACTGGTCGTACACCCGTCCTACTGCTCACAAACCCGTCCTACTTTTCGCACACTTGTCCTACTAGTCGCAGACATATCCTACTGCTCACAAGCCCGGTCTTTGCTCACACACCCATCCTACTGGAATTCTTAACTTTTTAATGTTTAAGACAAATACATGAAACAGTTACAGCGAGTGCAAAACTCATTAGCTCAAGTCGTATGTATCTAAGTTATGCCATATAACACCTGTTCTCAAATCGTTACATTGGCGCAAAATCAAGTACAGGATTGTTTTCAAAATTAACACTCTGGTATATAAAACACTCCATACTAATCAGCCTGTCTACCTTCGAGAATTATTGTCATTGTCAGAAAAACAAAGAACCCGTGCCTCAGGAACTAGACAGCTTATTCGACCTCGCTCTCCTAAAACCGAGGCTGGTTCTGATGCTTTTTCGTGCTGTTGTTGCTCCATACCTCCGGAATTCCCTTCCTGCAGAAGTACGAACAGCTGAGACGTATTCCATCTTCCGCAAAAAATTAAAAACACACTTCTTTGCATCTTGTTTTGCATCCTAATAGTTCCTCTCACTCTGATGACTTTGACTGTCCATGGACACGATTCTTGAATACGATTTGGTTTGAAGCGCCTCTGAGCTTGTCATACAGGGATTTAGGCGCATTAGAAGTTTTATATATCTATCTATCTACTTGACCATACGTATTCAAAGTAAATCTAGGTAGGTGATCTCCGATATATATTCTAAATCACTAAGGATTTACAGTTAATTTTGTGTCATTTTGAAAATATGGAATTTGTATTTAATAGCCTTGTTTTTGTAAAATCAAGTACTAGTATACTAAGCCTTGTATATATCTTATTGGGACCATATTATTGGGACATATAGATAAATGACGTCTCTGTATATCTTATTGGGACCATATATATATATATATTATTGGGACATATAGATAAATAACGTTTGTGTATATATCTTATTGGGACCATATATATATTATTGGGACATATAGATAAATGACGTCTCTGTATATATCTTATTGGGACCATATATATATTATTGGGACATATAGATAAATGACGTCTCTGATGACCTCTAATTCTTTGAAGACTCTCGTTTTTTGGCTATTTTGAAAAGGTTTAAATTAGAGATACCCTAAAAGTAGATAAATCGATGAATAGTAGACTCTACTATATAATTATATAACTTTTTGGGACCATGTACACTTTATTGGGGCACAAGCTAGTTGACTTCTGCGATGGCCTGTATTATTACTGGTTATTTTTGTTGGCATTAAGAAAAGATTTAATTCGCATACTTAAGAAAATAACCTTATGTTAGGCAAAATGAGCAATATTATTCTTTTCTCTAAATATACATTAAATTGTTGAATGAAATGACACTAAATTGTATCGTTAATGATGAAATGACACTAAATTGTATGGTTAATGACACTTTATTGTCCGAGGTTCATTTTATGCCCTAAAGTGTATTTTAAAAAGTCTAAACATGTTCCCAGCAAACACACAACATTTGTATAACATTTGTACAACGTCGGCCCAACGTCTTCTAGGGTGGCCCACCATTGTACAAATGTTAGACTGGCAATACCTTTAATAGTAGTAGTAATAGACCGATGACCGTGTGATAGTAAAATATAAGCCATGTGATACTCTAGGCATCCAAAGGTTAACAAATATGCTAGTCTAGTTCGCATAGGGTTAATAATTGAGATACGTGATAGTCTGGATCCCAGAAGGTCAATACATGTGTTACCGTACTTTAGTTCGCAGAGGGTTAATAATTTAATCAAGAGATATGATACTCTAGGCATCAGAAGGTTAGTATAGAAGAAATATGATTGTCTCTAGCCTCCAGATTGGTAATATATGTGATACTCTAGGCACCCAAAGGTTAACATGAAAAAACACTTGATAGTTGAGTCCACAGTGGATTAAATAAATAATATACGTGAAACTCTGGACCACAAAGGGTGACACATGAGCATTATGACAGTATTGCCCCCAGAAGTTTAACATATTATGAGCGATATAATTGTCTAGCCCCATAATGAAAATATAGAATTAGTATTATTATGCAAATACCCTTGTGTTAGTAAAATGAAGCACTAATATACAGGCCTACTCACTATTATATATACCTTACTGATTTGAGACTATGTATATATTATTGGGACATACACATAAATGACGTCTGCGATCACCTCTAATTAACTAAATTAGGCATGTGATACTCTAGGCATCGGAATGTTAATATAGCAGAAATAATATGATATTCTGATATCTTGGTGAAGTGGGGCTCGCTGCACTGCACACTTTGTAAACCTAATTACTCATGGCGTCCCAATAACTCTTAAAGAAGTACCAATAATATTTTAATGTTATTGGGACTGTGTGCCAGTAGTTATGTTTTACAATGAAACTGTATACCTTCCGTAAGCATCCGATAAAATGAAAAAAGTGGCATATATATTGTTAATTTTATATTTAACTGATTGAACCCAATACATACAAAAAATACTGACGTCCTGCCGCCAGTGGTTCTGTTTGGTCCCAATATCAATGTTTAACCTGCAAGTCCCAACAACCTAGTTAGTTTAAGTATATATATATATATATATATATATATATATATATATATATATATAAATGTAAATGCGACCATTGGGTGACATGATCTAAAAGTGAACCTTTGGGTGACACCTCTATTAAATCTGTAGTATAGACGAAAAAGAGGGTCTGAATAGATACAAACAACAACAGACCTGTACAAAATGATTATATATGTTGCATTTTTTAATATTTACGTTTTTGTAACATATACTTTTATTTGTGTCACCTAAAGGTAAACCACTATCATGCTCATGCAAAAAACACACATTTGGGTGACTTTTTATATATGTCACCTTATGGTTTCTTGCTATGTACCCTTGGGTGACACATATATATTGCTGATCAAATGATGTTTACTTTCAATTTTAATAGCAGCTATATTATAGAAATCGGAACTTTAACGTTCTATAATCACATAGAGCAAAGAAACACACCTTTTAAAGCGATAACAACTGATTAAAAATGAGGGCTACCCCAAAATAATTCAGGTTACCGCTGTCTTCTAGTTTTTGTTTGAATTAAATACGCTCGTCAATATATGTTTGGCTTGATTTTTTTCACAATGGGTGAAATTAACAAACAACTCGAAATAATTTGTACAGAGGGCTGTTCCATAATATTGGAAACTACCGCCGCCAGTTTTAACTCATCGATTTAAAATATTGTTTACCACGATACGCTAGCTAGGCAATCATTTATTGTCACCTCACTTTGTATTCAGAGCCAACGCACCAATAGAGGGGACATGATCAAAGTTGAGGGCTGTTCCAAATAATTATGCATAAGGTTCGTGCAACTGTTTTTACTAGAGAAAGTTATTGTGCACACGACACGGCTGTTAACTTTATTTTACACTACTGGTATACAACTGGTCAATAGTTTGGTACATGATCTAAAAGTGAACCTTTGGGTGACACCTCTATTAAATCTGAAGTATAGATGAAAAAAAGGGTCTGAATAGATAAAAACAACAACAGACCTGTACAAAATATTTATATATGTTGCATTTTTTTAAATTTACATTTTTGTAATACTTTTCTGTGTCACCTCAAGGTAAACCACTATCATGCTCATGAAAAAAACCCATTTGAGTGACTTTTTATATATGTCACCTTATGGTTTCTTACTATGTACCCTTGGGTGACACATATATATTGCTGATCAAATGATGTCTACTTTCAATTTTAATAGCAGTTATATTATAGAAGTGTACATCCAAGTGTACATTAACATGCATTATAAGCCAGTCATCGGCGGGCCATATGATGCGCTCCGGGCGATCCCATTGCTCCTGGCCCCTCCCCCACCCTCTAGATACCGCCACGCATTTTTACTGTATAGGGCCTAATATACGAGGTCATTTAGAAAGTTCGCCATTTTAGTTCTTTACATTTGCGAATAAATTAACATACACATAAAAGTTTCAACAGTTAGGGTGCTATTTTTCTATGTGTATACAAAAGGATCGATTTTAATTCCATTTCAATTGAAAAGGTATTTGTTGTTACATTATGCTCCTCAAGGTATCACATATCATACACATGAATGAATGAATGAATGAATTAAAATATTTGAATGAAATAATTAATTAATAAATTAATTAAGCTCCATTAAATAGAAGGTGCCGATAGGAACAGTAAAATCTGTGCAAGAGAAAAAGTTCAGTTTCTATACTGGATAATATAATGTTGTAGCGTGGATGATTATAATGGATTCCGTAGCATAACACAGGAATACCCAATGGATTTTGGTCCGACAAATGCTGTACATGCATTTAATTTTGTTGACATGTGACTGACCATGGACTTTATTATTTCACTAAAAGTAGCACATAGATTTAATATAATATATACCAGCGTTTTAAATGCATCTCAAATCATACAATTGATTTCCATTTCCCTATTTCTCATCACACTTCAATACAATACGCTAGGTAGGCCTAATATGTATGTTAATGGTAAATAACACTCTGATATAATCAGGTAATGTTAGTCCAGTAGAAATCGACACAAAAATTGAAGAATCCAGACATTTTCCATAACAGACCGTTTTTAGTTTTAAATTGGTCAGGTGAATGTCCCAAGTAATGAAAAAATATTCGCACAAAATCGCCCTTGGTGAAGCAATTTGTTGAGTGGGTTAAAGTACACCGCTCCAATAAAATCATTGTAAAATCAGTTGATTATATTGGGGTGATTGCTCTTGTATTTATGTTGATTAATGTAAATTGAACATACGTAATGGCATGAATACCACACGAGCGCCTTGAATTTGAATGCAGATATATTCAGTTGGTTTAAGTGTAAAGTAATTAGGCCATATCAACAAAAAATTGCTATAGGTCTAGTGTGTGATTTATACACACAGGAAACTTCAAGGTGATCGTATGCAAACTGTTTCTTGTCTAATGCAGTTATGCTGGTGAAGCAAACGTCCGCACAAATTTGATCAAATAATTGGATTAATCTCCACTGAGGGTTGAGGACTCAATTAACATCTCCAGATGCACGTTATATACATGATATAAATTTTAGCCCATCTCAAAAAGGTCTGCACAGTGCACAGGGTCATTAACTGGACTGCCACCCCACGGGGACGGACTCCAACCTGTCTCACAACAGTACCATATAGTCTGGTAGCCAAAGTTGATTTTCAGGCTGAACCTTGACTTGGTTGATATAATTTTTTTCTCACTTGATTATGATGCGCAATAACTCCCTTGAACATAAACCAGCTGGTAAATTGAGATTACCCCTGAGCATTTTTAAAAATTCAATATGGCTGCCGTGATGGCCGTCAAAATAAGGTTTTCACAACAATATATCTAGTTGAAAAACTAATGGACCGATTTTGATGATCCTTTTGTATGGTTTCGGACATGCCCGAGTCAATAAAAATAGCCCCAAGTCCCTCCAAGGTCAACTTCAAGGTCATTTTAACAAGTCTAATTTATTTTAGCTCATTTAATGCTTTAAATAAGGTATTGGTATTTTAGCGCAATCATCAGCTCAAAACAACACTATTATGTGATTAAAAGTAAAAAACGGTAAAAAATAACCTTGATCGTATCAATTGACCCTAAAATTGACCTCTGGGGTACATTAAATTATGTTTACCGGCTCGAGCATGACCGAAATAATAAAAACAAAAAAAATCATGGAAATCGATTCATTAGTTTATGAACTAGATCTATTGTTGTGAAAACCCTATTTTGACGGCCATCTTGGCGGCCATCTTGAATTAAAAAAATGCTCAATGGTAAACTCCATTTACCAGCCGGTTTCAGATTCTGGAGCATGTTATTTCCCAGAATCGAACGAGAGAAAGACTATATCCGCCAAGTCAACCTATAGTGTCATGGCTTCCTGACTAATAACACTCCCTGATTGGTCGCCGTTTAAATTGTTATTGAGACCCTTTTCATAAATAGACGGGTCGATATACCACCTGACCCCCCAAAAAATAAAACAAAAGGTTTCTCAGCGTCATTCACTATATCCAGTAGGATAGAAAACCGTTGAGAAACGTTTTGTTTTAATTTTTTGGGGGGTTCGAGTGGGTATTTTCATATATCTGAAAAGTCGGCGACTCCACTGAGACTCCAGAGCCTTTTCTCAAACTGCTCTCAAACGAATTCGCTTTAATCCCCGAGTAATGTGAGACTTACAAAACGGCGAGTAATCGCCAAACATTTCACCCCTCAATTTCCTCCGTTTGATCTCCGACCTGTCGCCAATAGCAAACCGTTGTAAGACGACTTGGAGATTAAATATATTATAAATATTATACAATTCAAATCGCAGAATATTTACAGCCGACTTCATTCGAACACTGCTTGTATTTCGTCGGCAATGTCAGTGGACCTAGGAAAACAACAGCTTTTATGGCTGGCAATAAAATTGATGTTTGTACGAATTATCTTGTGGGCTCAAGATGTCTAATCACATTTAGTGATATCCCTGAACAGTTCAACCTCTACATATATATTCCAAAATATGTTACAGCTAGTATATCAGATTAAACATATAAAACGTCGCCTCGTTGAACATTTTTTTGAAATAAAAGACTGTCCATGTTCGGCAAAGTTGATGTTGTGACACTGGAATGCATGGGGTTGTGTCTATTTTGCATAATTATGGATCATGTGTCAGGTGTAGTAGTGAACGAAGATGACAAAATAAAGCTAATGAAATCAGCTGGATCATGTATTTAGCAGTCTCTCATTCACTTCTTGATGTAATAGTCAGGGTATTTTGGTTCAACCTGGAACGTGGGTCCGAAGTTTTTTTTCTCAGTGTTTTCATGTTATATAGGTATTGTATTCCATAGAAAACTACACGATGGCATTCTCACAACATTGAGCATTTTTATATAACACGTTTTATAAAATCACATCGATCGGGATGCAAAATAATGGTTTTACACAGTTCTAAAAATATCAATATTTATAGAAAGCACTAACCTAATCTATATTTGCCACTATTGGAAATAGTATGACTTCCGTATTAACAAAAGGTAATGTCATAATTCTCCAAATTGATTGTACCAAAAGTTTTTAGTTATGACACCAAGGTCTTGCATAAACCCATTAAATTTCACAATAATATAAGCGTGTGACATATCAAAATGAATGGAATTTCATTACGAAACATTTGTACTGCAATCATTTTCATTTTTATATATATCAACGAGATAATATATTGTATAATTGTGGCCATACGTTCAATAAGTTTATATATTACGTCATCCAATGATGTTAACACTTAACATCGAAGTATTTTTTTTAGATTTATACATTGTTTTGAATGAGATCATTGTGTGGTTTATTACCTCTGCCAAAAGAAGTAAGGTGCTTGGTTGTGATGGTTTGTCTGTCTGTCTATCCGTCAGCAGGAATATTTAGAAAGTAATGGATGTATTTGCATGAAACTTTTACCAGAGATATGTCTCGGGCCAAGAAACAATCCATTAAATTTGGAAATGATCCGGATCCAATACACAATCACTGCGGCGCAGGTTTGCAGTCTCTGACTGACTGTCTATTTCTATTTGATACGTCTATGACCGCAATAATTATTATTTTTTATATATATCGATGCGATAATATTATAATGTATAATTGTGGACATACGTTCGCAAAGTGTATATATGTTATGTCATCCAATAATGTTAACACTTGACATCGAAGTATTTGTTTACAGATCTCTACATTTTTTTTTTTTAAATAATTGTGTGGTTTATTACCTCCGCCAAAGTAGGTTATGTTTTTGGTCGTGATGGTTTGCTGTCTGTCTATCCGTCAGCAGGCATATTTACAAGGTAATGAATGGATTTGCATAAAACTTTTACCAGATAGTCCAGGCATTTTACGAGAAAAAAGGGGTCAACCTAAAACAAATTACAAGGTTTTGTTTCTGTTTTGGTTTCATAGACGTATAGTCTATGACACAAAAAAGTCCTAAGAATCTGCCCAGGCGAAATTGTGAAAATCGTCATAGCTTGACGGTACCCGAAACCCCAATTTTCTTTTACTGAAATTCTGTTTTTTCAAGGCTGTGTGATAAGCAAAATGATATTTCAAATGTTGATACAAGCACCAAACTTGACATTGACTCTCCTTATTGTCCACACTTTTGAAGAACAAACTTTAGCAACCTAAAAATTCAAAATGGCTGCCATTTTTAAAGATGGCCGCCATAAAAAGTATGTTCTCCATAACATTGGATCCACAGGTCTGATTTGAATAATTTTGGTATTGTTTCATTATGTTTTTGGCTGTGGTGAACCCGAATCGTGAACTTTCAACATCCCCAGAGACTTCCTTTGTGGCCATATTCAAGATGTGCCTGAAAAAAGTGGGGGCACCTTGAGATACTTTCGGGGCACCTTGAGCCACTGACTGACTAATATCTGATATCATAGTTTGTGTGTGGGTTGTATTTGAAGCAAACCATTATACACAAGTGATAATCTGATAGCACAGGTGTAAAATACCACCAAAATCATAGGGGAATCAAGTACTGCGTGATAGTCCAGGAGCGAAATCCTGAAAGACGCTTAAAAACGGATTTATCTCAACACCAAAAATAACCAAAGTTTGAGTTGATAAGATGGTAGTATGAACCTTCTAGAACAACCCCAGGTAGTGTGTACAAGCAAATTGTGGTATCAGTCATTTTTTAGAGGGCATTTTAAGGTATTTGTACATAATTGGCAATATATTTGTCAATACTCAATCAATTTTAAAGATTCTTGCACCAAAAATGTAATGTTTTTAATGTTAAATATATATGTAGGAAAATGTCTAAGTTATGAAGATCAACAAAGGTCACAACTGCATGCCACAGTGATTTAGCAAATGTTTCACCATCACACTATCTGTACTGTTATGTCACTTGTTGAATAATAAAACTAACCAAGGCTAGATGGAATACTAGCATAAAGCCTCTAGAATAACCTCACCTAGAATGTAAGACACATATTGGTAATAATATATATTGTATAGATTTTTTTAAATATGGGGGTGTAGTACATGGCCCTGATTGAAATATGGAATGTGAGTGACAAAATTTGCCATATATTTATCAACAGTCGTTAAAAAGTAAATATTCTGCCACCAAAACGGAAGTCAGATATTGAACTATATATATAAAGAGAAAAACAGGTAACAACTTTGGTGTTATAAAGGTCAATAAAGGTCAAAACAGCATACGACAGGGAATTTGCCAGTTTTTTTACTGTCATCACGTTGCTTGTACTTCGATATATTTTGTTCAAAACCAGAGATAGCCAAGCTGATTGATTATGCTGGACAAGGGCCTTTGCTGATCAGCTAATGACATATCTGTTTGGACAGACTTGAGCACAAACCTACTACCAGTAGTTTAGGGACCGTCAACAACCAACAGTCTTGTTTTGTATCAAACTGATAGAAAAAGCTCTATGCGCATCGTATCTATTGATAGGGTCCCCGTCCATGGTCAGATTTAAACGTGCATATGTGACGTCATGTTTTCACCAATTTCTACTGGATATTTATAAAGGTGGATCATTTATCAGCTGCTAAAAAACATAAATAGACATCTCATACATATCTTAGATAGAAGTAATAGACGACAGAGAGTTTTTGGCAACAATCTTATGAATATAAGCTTATATATTTTTATGAATTTATTGATGAATTTATGTGATTTCTTCTGAAAATCTTTTGTTTTGTGTGGTACATTATATATTGCCATTGTTTTCTAGTTATTACTTTAGTCAGGAGATCACTTTTGGGAGAGATAATAGGCTAAATTTCCCACCTCTACCCCTTGGGCAAAGGGAGCCAGGGCAAAGGGGGGCAGGCCATTTCAATACAAAGACCAGACGGCATGGCCCCCTTTGCCCTCTACCTTACAATGGGTAGATATTTCACACACTAATCCCAGAGAACGAAAGTATTTAGTATATTACTTAGTACTTAGTATGTCCAACAAAGCATGTCACCATATACATCAAATGACAGGTTTTTATCATATCTGTTTTATCAGGCCCACTTCAATGTACTCGTGTATCAAAAAAATAAAAAATACCAAGGTGGGGGCAACCTGCGTGCAGGGTGTACTTCCATAGAGTGAGAACGAATACAACTGAAGTCTCTACAGGGTGGGTGGGGGTGGCCCCCTTTGCTCAATGCGCTGGCCCCCTTTGCCCAAGTTATTGAGAGCAAATCTTTTTGGCTTACAATTAAAATAAGGTATCCTTGAAACACTAAGTGAGTCTCTTATATGTATCTACATTGCATGTACCTAACATAGAGCAGTCATTCGTTTTAAAATAGTTCGAATATTCTTATTAAATACCATTGAAACGTTAAATGGCCCCCTTTGCCCGCCCTTCCCTTAGTCATTTTCAATTTATGTATCCCAGATTGATACAAGTTTCAAATTTAGCACAGACCAAGGTTTTGACAGACTAAATACATTTTTGGTCTCAACCTAACAAAATTGCGGGTTAATAAATTCAAAATGACCGCCAAATTATCCGCCATCAAGTGAATGAGAATTTCAAAACTTTACAAATAAAAGTCACAAAGAATCATATAATACCTCGTTTTGTAGTGTTTTCGCGTCACGAAACAGTTCGGGAGGGATTTGTTTTGTACAAGGTCAATGTCACCCAAAAAAGTCCTTTTCACGGTCAAATATGACTTAAAAATGAAAAAAAGGAAAAATCATAGTCAATCTAAACGTATTTATTAAATTTATTTATTTATTTATGTATAGTTCATTTCTTAGTCACCCTGTCCCAGAGTGAGGCGAGAGCATGTACCATAGCAAACACAGAGAGCCGAACAAACAAATCCCCAAATACAACAAGAACAGTTGCCTGCACAACGCTTCTGGCCCTTCAATACTTAAAACATATACGACACTAAAATGAAATAAAATCTAAAAGGTAATATTTCTGATAAACGTCACAGTATTTTACTGTATTACATCTAGCCTTTATCTTATAAATTACCTGCTACATCATTTTATAATGTGATATTTCCCCATCATTTACTGTATCACACATACATACAATCATTTCTATATAGCTGGAATTGGTGACGTGATTGTCATCTTTAAATGACGTCGCGTCAGTTTTCAAACACATTATTTGATCATTGCCGAAACGTACCAGCGCGACGACGTACGCGAGCGCGATAGGCATCGCGACCATTTTCAAAACTGTTACATTTTCGTCACGCCAGTTGTCGCAATGGAATGAATCGGACTTTAGGCCACCTTTGTCCACATATAGGCAAAACTGGGCCAGGAGAACCTCCTAAGGATGGTGAGATGAATGAGATGACACTGTCCTCCAGACACAGTATTCGAAATTCGAGCCCTGGCGGTCTGAGGCCGAGCACACTACCTCTCGGTCACGTAGGCCCTCCACAATACTGAGTTTTACACGTGGATGGGGGGGGGAACATTTTTGTTTCTTTTAAACTGCCGAGACCGGGAACCGAACCCCGAACTCTAGCGTGAAAGGCAGCGGTGCTAACCACTACCCTAGGGCCCCCGCCCGCCGGCTGTCGCGCCTCACATGTCGCGTTGGTCGTCGCGTTGGTGTGTCGACAGTCATGTAATTTTCGCGTCAGTCGTCGCGTCACTCGTCACGTGCCTAATCGCGCTGACGTTCGCGTTGGTGTGTTTTGCACTTAAAGTGGAGAAATGTAAATAACCCTATATATTATTTTAAACATCAGTCTGTTCTCTTTCAATATAAAACATAGCGAGAAGCTCGGCAGAATGGACTCTGAGTTTGAAACCATCACTGTAGTTGTTGGAGGAAATGACTGCTACTCAGACAGATTGATCCCGGACATAAGCAAAAAGTATGATAAACTCATCAAGAAAGCAAAATATATGTGCCAGGGAAGAGTGACTATGTCCAGTATCTGCCCACGACTTGATACTGTAGACGTCCAAAGAAAAATTGAACTGACCAATACAGCCTTCATATATCTGTGCGACACACACAGCTGCAGATTTGTCAACAATGACAATTTCTTCAAGCTGGCTGACAAGACGGTAAACGACTCCCTATTGATGAGAGATAGAGTACATCTGACCTGGCAACCCAGTAATAAATTAGCACTAAATCTGAAGCATAATGTGATTGAATATGTGCTCGACAATATTAACGAAAATGAAATCAATGGTATTTGTATGTTTGATCATGCTAAATGTTTTGACACAATTGATCACAAATTATTTTTTAAAAAATTAAGCAAATATGGCCTTAATGTCACTGAATTATAATGGTTTACAAATTATCTCAATGAACGAACTCAAGTTGTTACCATAAATGGTAAAATGTCTAATACAAAACTCATTGACAAAGGTGTTCCACAGGGATCTATACTTGGTCCTCTGCTTTTTACTATTTTTATTAATGATTTTCCCTCATGTCTATCTAATGCCTTCTGTAATATTTTTGCTGATGATACTATGATAGATATTAGTGATAAATCTATAACAAAAATACAGCAACTACTTCAGAATGCTGTAAATGAAGCTATTAAATGGTTTGGACAAAATAAGTTAACTTTAAACATAAACAAGTGTAATGTACTAATTATATCTAACAAAAATATAGTAGACAGCATAGATATAAATGGTGTTAAGTTACCCTTTGTTAAGTCCGCTAAATATCTTGGTGTAGAAATAGATAGTAAATTATCCTGGTCTAATCATATAGATGGATTGTGTAAGAAATTGTCTTCGCAACTTTATATCTTAAGAAGGTTGAAACAAATTCTCCCAACGGATGATATTAATTGTGTTTACTACGGTATATTTCAGAGTATTATTGATTATTGTATCACTGTCTGGGGCTCTGCTGCACAAAAATATTTATGTAAAATACAAAAATTACAAAATAGAGCAGCACGACTTCTTGCACAAAACTTTGACTGGAACATTCGTGGTATAGATATTGTGAGAGGTCTAGGGTGGCAGAATGTTAAAGAAAGATATTGTTTTTTATCATGTTGTCTCACTTATAAATCTCTAAATAATCTAGCTCCTTATTACTTATCTGATCTTTTTTCCTCCGTTTCTGAATAGCATACTGTTTCAACACGTAATGCAACAAGTAATACTCTACAGCAGCCCAGGTGTAATAATTCTTTATATAAATCATCTTTAAGTGTGAATGGGTCTAGACTTTGGAATAAGCTACCTTCAGAAATAATAAATAAGAAGACATTTTCTGCTTTCAAATATAACCTTAAACTATATATGCCTAATAATCAAACCATTACTCAATCATAGTTAGGGCTGCAATAACTGTACATGTCTTATCGCTTTCTCCAATTTTTGTAGGTTTTTGTTGGAGTTTTAGTGGGGGGACATTTGTATTTTCTTTTCTTTTCACTTGTATATACATTTGTAAACCCATTCAATTAACGCAAAGGCATATATCATCGGATTATGATCTAAAATGGTTAATGTACCTTCTATTTTCGTTATTGTTTCTATTGTACATAATATGATAGTTATTGTTTAAATATGTGTTTTCACTTTTTATGCAAATACTTGTCATAAAACAGGGCACATATGCAAACTAGCCAAAGGCTAATAATGTTTTTACCCTGTACAAATATGTTTGAATAAATAAATAAATAAATAGAAAAGGCATGTGAAACTGACGTATTTTTTATTTGGG